>JARQOD010003450.1:0-64740 GCA_033576555.1 Oophaga sylvatica | reverse complement strand
CACAATGTCCACCGCATCCTCTGGAAAGGCTCCTCTATCACTGGCAACGGGATCAGGGGAGCCTTAAGAGCAGGCCCCGCCTTCCCCACTCTTTGACAGGTGATACAGGAGCGGCAGTAGGTAGTCACATCTGTCCCCATCTTGGGCCAATAGAAGTGTTGAGACAGCCGTTCCTTAGTTTTGCTGATCCCCAAGTGTCCAGCGAGTGGAATCTCATGGGCAATCCTCAACAACTCACCTCGGAACTGGTGCGGGACGACCAGCTGTTTTTCCCTCAACCACTCCTTTTGGGAATCTCCGGGTACTGTCTCCCGGTACAACCTTCCTCGTTCCCAGAACACCCTCTCCTTATCAGTCACGGAGGTGGGCGTCTCGGCGAGGTGCCTCAAGTTCTCCAGGCTCGCAACTGAGTGCAGAGCGGCCTGGAACTCCTGGCTGGAGGCAGCCAGAAGTGACGTCAGGGTTCCTTCCTCACTGGGACCCTCTGGGACCGGCTCTGGGTCCAACTCTGGTTCAGTCTCTCCTGTAGCGGAGGAGGGTCCAGATGGTAGGGCGCTACCTGCGATCCGGGCACTCTGACTGCGGGTGACAGCAGCTACATATGCCGTCTCCCCGGGGGTTTCTATAGACCCATCAGCCTGCACTGCTATGGGCTCTACCTCCCCATCCACCCCCAACACTTCAAGAGCAGTGCTACTTATGGGCCAGTTACCTTCCTCGGTGGCACTGGTCAGTGTCATGGCGTCACCTTCCTCCCGTTCCCATGCACCTCCCCATTTCCTTGAGCACTGTCGCTTGCTCCTGCTAGGGGTTCCTCAGCCGTCTCACTCCACAGAGCGACGGGACTGAACGCTCCTGTACCTGTGGACACATCTACCACTTCAGAGAAAGGGTTAACAGATTCAGATGGCACAGATACATCACTATCAACATCATTCCTAGGGAAAGAAAGGTTATCAGTTGCATCATCACTTCGCAAAGCATTAGCAGGTAACACAATCAGTTTCCCATCATCATCAACATCAACATCATGGTTAACGTTAACCTTATCATCAGATTGGGAAGGGGTGTCAGGGACATAGTACGCCACCATCCTCCCCAGATCAGTCCCCAATAAAACATCAGTGGGCAGGTTGTCGGACACCCCCACTTCCTTCACCCCGCTCCCGGCACCCCAGTCAATGAAAACTCGAGCTATCGGCAAGGGGTAGTGGACGCCCCCAATCCCTGTGACAGTTAAGGTTTTCCCCGGAATCAACTCTTCAGGGGCCGCCAGTTTGGGTCGGATGAGGGTTCGTTCAGCCCCGGTGTCCTTGAGGCCTGTAGCAAGACGGGCCCCCACGCGGACGGGCTGCACGTTGTCATCAACCCTCCCCACCACACCACCCACCAAAAGAACAGAGGCGTTGGGCCTGGAGGCCTTGGCTGGGGGGTTCTTCTGCCTCTCCGGACAGGTGGCGCTGATGTGTCCAGTCCTGTTACAGGAGAAACACTGGCGGGGGTCTGATGTAGGCCGGGCGCTGGCAAAGGGGATAGTGCCTCCAGAGGGACGGCTGGCAGGGGCACTGGGGTTGGTTGCAGGCTTACCCCCTCCCCAGCGGGTGGTGACGGGCTTCCGCACCTCGGGTTTCCGGTTGGCCTCATAGCTGTCGGCGATCCGTGCTGTTCTGACCGCGTCCTCCGGTTCTCGGTCCAGGATGAACTGTCGGACCTCAGCTGGGCACAGATGCAGGAACTGGTCTTTGATCATCAGGTCCCTCAGCTTCTCAAAGGTGTCAACTGACAGTCCATGGATCCACTGGTCAAAGTGGTTCCTGAGTCCTTGCACCACATCGCTATAACTGTCGTGTGGGCCACGTTGGAGGTTCCGGAACTTCTTTCGGTATACCTCAGGGTTAGCTGGTACTTGGCAATCAGGGCCTGCTTGATGGCCTCATAGTCACTGTCTTGATCTGGCGCGAGGGAAGCGAACGCCTCCAAAGCTTTGCCCTTTAGCCCGGGGGTCAAGTACCTGGCCCATTGGTCGGCAGGCAGCCGGTACTGTCTGCAGACTTTCTCAAAGGCCCGCAGAAAAGTGTCCAAGTCTCCGTCCCTTTCCAGCACGGGAAAGTGCTCCGGCCGGGGCTTCGGACTCTGAGAGCTGCTGGGTGTACCGCTCAGGGCTGTGGAGGGCGTTGCCCCTTGTCTGAGCAGCTCCAGTTCATGGGCTCTCTGAGCTTCCCGCTCGGCCCTCTCAGCCTCCCGCTCGGCCTCTCGCTGGGCTTGGCGCTCGGCTCTCTCAGCCTCTCGCTGTTTGGCCTCTCGCTGGTCGGCTCTCTCTTGAGCTTGCTGGATCAGCCTCAGGCGTTCTTCCCGGTTGTCAGCGGTGAGTCCCTCCAGGGCCGCCTGCAGGTAAGGGTCCAACCCGCCCTGGGTGTAAGCATGCAGGGGTTGGGCCTCTGCTCCTGCGGCACCACCTTGGCTTGGGCCGGCTCCTGCGCCCGCCACGCTCCGATGCTCGTCCAGCTCCTTCAGGGCCTGGACCAGTTGGCCTTTGGTTCGGTTCGTGTGGACAAGGCCGTGGTACTTGCAGATTCCCACAAGAGTGTCCTTGCTCTGCTTTTCGAACCAACTTGCTCCTATGGTAGCCATGTTTGCCAAATAAAAGATAGGATAGAAAAACAAAGAGAAGGGAGGGGTAACCGCAAGTACACACAATTGTCTCAGGACTAATAAACACTGAGTCTGTTCTCCAAAACTTTAGATGCAGGGTCCCTGAAGAACCGTGCAAGTTTTTTAGTGAGAGGAATGATTGCTCAGACCAGATCACTAATGCTCTATAATCCCACCGCTGCCACCAATATGTGATGAACGGCACACGGTCCGCCACACGGTAGCCCGGGGTATCACGGCTTGTGATCCCACCGCTGCCACCAATATGTGATGAAACGGTGCACACACACGACGGCTGCTGCCGTCCGACCCAGTAAACTGCAGGGATTTATAATTATCCCACTTCCACTTAGGAACTTGCAGCTCTCTGGCGCCCCCCTTACCCTCAGGTCAGTCAGGGAACTGCACCTAGGATAATCAGTCGCCAGACGGGGCACTTGGATGTGTGCTGGCTATTGGGCACGCTGCAGTGAGGGAATTATAATTACTCCGAGCCGCAGCCGGGTAATACACTTATAATACCCGCTCCGTCACTGCCAACGCCACCCCATATGTCAACACTTTACACCCCCTTCTTTTAAGCTGCCACCAGCTACGGTTTTTCTTACTGAACAATTTATCAAGAGGGTCCGTAGCAACCCCAAAACAGTAGCGTAGTGCTTCAGGCACGTGCAAATTCGTTTATAGAGCAGGAGAAACAAACTAATAAATTTATAGGTTTATTCCTTAAAAAGACAGGCAGTGCTTATACAATATAAAAAAGATGGAACAAACTGAGACAATATCGTTATGTACAAATGCAGTTATAAAATAAAATAGGATTAAGAATGAAAATCACTCACATGGTTGTTAGATCATTTACAGGCAAGCCAGGCTGGGGAAGGAGCCACACGTCATAGTTCATTTGCAGATCTCTTAGTCAGGACATCACAGCAAGGACTGAGAAAGGGGGGCTCACTGCCAGACTTATACCTGGGGCTGCTGACCTCACGAAAAGGGGAGGGTTTTTCTGGCCACCTCCCAGGGACAGAAGTGTATGATTTGAGCTCTGAAAGTCATAAGGACCATAACTCGTCCTGTGAGCCTAGCAGAATAACAGCAGACCTATCAATGATCTTACTTTAAAATGACAGTTCAAATGAGTCCAAACTTGGCTGAGCTAGTCCATGGGGAATCCGAGAATTCCATTTCTCGGGTTCTGTTGGAGTTACGGGTTCACCAGTACCACGGGAACGATGCCCATGGACACAGGCTTCAAAACAGTAACTTTCGTGTTTCTGACGCAAATCCCCACCGTGTTATAACCAAAACAGAATGAAGTCTCCAAAATGGCTGCTAGGGTAGGGACAGCACATGTTGCTGACAATGGGACCCCCGCTGTGAAGCGGGAAAACTCTAGCACTGGCAGCTCACATTACACTGCCTGAGTGCAGGCTGGGAGGGGGTTGATGGGAAGCATGAGAGAGGGAGGGGGGAAACTTGGCTCCGTGGGCTGTCAGTACAAAACAGGATGAGGACTGTAGTTCCAGCAACAGCACAAGACATGGAGCTCCAGTATCATCACAGTGTGGCTTCTCTGGATGATCTGGTCCGGACCCTGATCTCTTATTGTGTGGTTGCTCTTGATGATCTGGTCCGGACCCTGATCTCTTATTGTGTGGGTGCTCTGGATGATCTGTTTCGGACCCTGATCTCTTATTGTGTGGCTGCTCTGGATGATCTGGTCCTGACCCTGATCTCTTATTGTGTGGGTGCTCTGGATGATCTGGTCTGGACCCTGATCTCTTATTGTGTGGCTCCTACTCTGGATGATCTGGTCAAGACCCTGATCTCTTATTGTGTGGCTGCTCTGGTCCGGACCCTGATCTCTCATTGTGTGGCTGCTCTGGATGATCTGGTCCGGACCCTGATCTCTTATTGTGTGGCTGATGTGGATAACCTGGTCCGGACCCTGATCTCTCATTCTGTGGCTCCTCTGGTCCGGACCCTGATCTCTCATTGTGTGGCTCCTCTGGATGATCTGGTCGGACCCTGACCTCTTATTGTGTGGCTGCTGTGGATGATCTGGACCGGACCCTGACCTCTTATTGTGTGGCTCCTCTGAGTCATCTGGTCCGGACCCTGATCTCTTATTGTGTGGGTGCTCTGGATGATCTGGTCCGGAACCTGATCTCTCATTGTGTGGCTGCTCTGGTCCGTACTCTGATCTTTCATTGTTTGTCTCCTGTGGATGATCTGGTCTGGACCTGATCTCTCATTGTGTGGCTGCTCTGGATGATCTGGTTCAGACCCTGATATCTTATTGTGTGGCTGCTCTGGATGATCTAGTTCGGACCCTGATCTCATTGTGTGGCTCCTACTCTGGATGTTCTGGTTCGGACCCTGATCTCTTATTGTGTGGCTGCTCTGGATGATATGGTTCGGACCCTGATCTTTCATTGTGTGGCTCCTACTCTGGTTGATCTGGTCCGGACCCTGATTTCTTATTGTGTGGGTGCTCTGGATGATCTGGTTCGGACCCTGATCTCTTATTGTGTGGGTGCTCTGGTTGATCTGGTCCGGACCCTGATCTCTCACTGTGTGGCTCCTACTCTGGATGATCTAGTCCAGACCTGATCTCTTATTGTGTGGCTGCTCTGGATGATCTGGTCCGGACCCTGACTCTCTTGTGTGGCTGCTCTGGATGATCTGGTCCGACCTGATCTCTCATTGTGTGGCTGCTCTGGATATCTGGTCCCGGACCCTGATCTCTTATTGTGTGGCTGCTCTGGATGATCTGGTCCGGACCCTGATCTCTCATTGTGTGGCTCCTACTCTGGATATCTGGTCCGGACCCTGATCTCTTATTGTGTGGCTGCTCTGGATGATCTGGTTCTGACCCTGATCTTCATTGTGTGGCTCCTACTCTGGATGATCTGGTCCGGACCCTGATCTTTTATTGTGTGGCTGCTCTGGATATCTGGTTCGGACCCTGATCTCTTATTGTTGGCTGCTCTGGATGATCTGGTCCGGACCCTGATCTTCATTGTGGGCTCCTACTGGATGATCTGGTCCGGACCCTGATCTCTTATTGTGTGGCTGCTCTGGATGATCTGGTTCGGACCCTGATCTTTATTGTGTGGCTCGCTCTGGATGATCTGGTCCGGACCCTGATCTCTATTGTGTGGGTGCTCTGGATAATCTGGTTCGGACCTGATCTCTTATTGTGTGGCTGCTCTGGATGATCTGGTCCGACCCTGATCTCTCATTGTGTGGGTGTCTGGAGATCTATCGGACCTGATCTCTTATTGTGTGCTGCTCTGGTCCGGACCCTGATCTCTTATTGTGTGGGTGCTCTGGATGATCTGGTTCGGACCCTGATCTCTTATTGTGTGGCTGCTCTGGATGATCTGGTCCGGACCCTGATCTCTCATTGTGTGGCTGTCGACGATCTGGTCCGGACCTGATCTCTTATTGTGTGGCTGCTCTGGATATCTGGTCCGGACCCTGATCTCTCATTGTGTGGCTGCTCTGGATGATCTGTCCGGACCCTGATCTCTTATTGTGTGGCTGCTCTGGATTATCTGGTCCGGACCCTGATCTCTATTGTGTGGCTGCTCTGGATGATCTGGTCCGGCCCTGATCTCTTATTGTGTGGCTGCTCTGGTGATCTGGTCGGACCCTGATCTCTCTATTGTGTGGTGCTCTGGATGATTGGTCCGGTCCCTGATCTCTTATTGTGTGGCTGCTCTGGATATCTGTCCGACCCTGATCTCTCATTGTGTGGTGGCTCCTTGATGATCTGGTCGGACCTGATCTTATTGTGTGGTGCTCTGGAGATCTGGTCCGACCCTGATCTCTCATTGTGTGGGTGCTCTGGATGATCTGGTCCGGACCTGATCTCTCATTGTGTGGCTCTCTGGATGATCTGTCGGACCCTGATCTCTATTGTGTGGCTGCCTGGATGATCTGGTCCGGACCCTGATCTCTTATTGTGTGGGTGCTCTGGATGATCTGGTCCGGACCCTGATCTTTTGTGTGGTTCTCTGGATGATCTGGTCCGACCTGATCTCTCATTGTGTGGCTGCTCTGGATGATCTGTCCGGACCTGATCTCTATTGTGTGGCTCTCTGGATGATCTGGTCCGGACCCTGATCTCTCATTGTGTGGGTGCTCTGGATGATCTGGTCGGACCTGATCTCTATTGTGTGGCTCTCTGGATGATCTGGTCCGGACCCTGATCTCTCTATTGTGTGGTGCTCTGATATCTGTCCGGACCTGATCTCTATTGTGTGGTCTGATGATCTGTCCGACCTGATCTCTCATTGTGTGGTCTCTGGATGATTCTGTCCTGGGATGCGACCCTGATCTCTATTGTGTGGCTGCTCTGGATGATCTGGTCCGGACCCTGATCTCTCATTGTGTGGTGCTCTGGATGATCTGGTCCGACCCTGATCTCTATTGTGTGGTGCTCTGGATGATCTGTCGACCCTGATCTCTATTGTGTGGCTGCTCTGGATGATCTGGTCCGACCCTGATCTCTATTGTGTGGTGCTCTGGATGATCTGGTCGGACCTGATCTCTATTGTGTGGTGCTCTGGATGATCTGGTCCGGACCCTGATCTCTCATTGTGTGGCTCTCTGGATGATCTGGTCCGGACCCTGATCTTATTGTGTGGCTGCTCTGGATGATCTGGTCCGGACCTGATCTCTCATTGTGTGGCTCTCTGGATGATCTGGTCCGGACCTGATCTCTATTGTGTGGGTGCTTGGATGATCTGGTCGGACCCTGATCTCTATTGTGTGGTCTCTGGATGATCTGGTCCGGACCTGATCTTATTGTGTGGGTGCTCTGGATGATCTGGTCCGGACCCTGATCTCTTATTGTGTGGTCTCTGGATGATCTGGTCCGGACCCTGATCTCTCATTGTGTGGTGCTCTGGATGATCTGGTCCGGACCCTGATCTCTTATTGTGTGGCTGCTCTGGATGATCTGGTCCGGACCCTGATCTCTATTGTGTGGTCTCTGATGATCTGGTCGGACCTGATCTCTATTGTGTGGCTCTCTTGGATGATCTGGTCGGACCCTGATCTCTTATTGTGTGGTGCTCTGGATGATCTGGTCCGGACCCTGATCTCTTATTGTGTGGCTGCTCTGGATGATCTGGTCCGGACCCTGATCTCTCATTGTGTGGCTCTCTGATGATCTGTCCGGACGACTCCTTGGTCTTCTATGTCTGGCTCTACGTCTGTGATGATCTGGTCGGACCCTGATCTCTTATGTGGGTGCTCTGGATGATCTGGTCCGGACCCTGATCTCTTATTGTGTGGTGCTCTGGATGATCTGGTCCGACCCTGATCTCTATTGTGTGGCGATCTCTTATTGTGTGGCTGTCTGGATGATCTGTCCGACCTGATCTCTATTTGTGGGTGCTCTGGATGATCTGTCCGGACCCTGATCTTTTGTGTGTCTGACCGGTGGGTGTTTGGTGGTGGATATCGTCGATGTTCATTGTGTGGTCTCTGGTTGATCTGGTCGGACTGATCTCTATTTGTGGCTCTGGCATGATCTGGTCCGGACCTATCTTCATTGTGGGCTGCTCTGGTGATCTGGCGGACCCTGATCTCTTATTGATGGCTCTTGGATGTTTTGGGCCCTGATCTTCATTGTGTGGCTACTCTGATGATCTGGTCTGACCCTGATCTCTTATTGTGTGGCTGCTGGAGATCTGTCCCGCCTGATCTTATGTGGGCTCTCCTGGATGATTACTGGCGGACCTGATTCTTTTGTGGCTTCTGGATAATCTGGTCCGACCCTGATCTCTTTGTGTGGTGCTCTGATGATGGTCCGACCTGATCTCTATTGTGTGCTTTTATGTTGTGTGTGCTCCCTGATTTTGTTGGGCCTGTATTGGTGCTATCTGGTCTTTGGCCTTCTATGGTGGTGATTTGTTTTGTCTGTTCGGCCTTTATTGTGTGGTCTGGTGGTCTTATGTGGTTTTGGATTCGACTATCTCTTATTGTGGCTCTGGTCGGACATTTTTTTTGGCTTTGTCTCACATTGGTGTGTCGGTTTTGGCTATTGGTGGCTATCTTTGGGTCGGCTGCTTATGTGTGGGCTCTGGAATCTGTGCCTGATTAGTGTTGCTGGGATTGGGCTTCTTCTGTGTGGTTCTCGTGCGCGATCTTTTGGTCGTTGTGGGCGAATTGGCTCTTTGGTGCGATTTGGTCTCTGATAGTGGCTGATTTTTGTTATTTGGCCCCTTGTGCTTGTCTTCGGCCTGATCATGTCTTGTGGCATATGTTGGTCGGTCTGTGGACTTTTGTGGCTCCTATTGGTGCCTCTATGTGGCGCTATCTCTTTTGTGTGTTTGGTGTCTGTCCACTTCTTTTGTGTGGTTGGTTGTCGCCTGATTTTGGGTGTCTGCGCCTGTCTGTTCGGATTCACTTGGGTTCGGTACTGGTCGGACTGATCTCATTGTGGTTTTGACTTCTTTGTGGGCGGGACCTATTTTGGTTCTCTGATGACTGTCGACCTGATCTTTGGGCTGAATCGTGGACTATTCTATTGTGGGGCTGGGCCTATTTGGGTTGGCTGCCGCCTTCTCTTTGTGCTTCCCTTATTGTGTGTTCGGTCCTTTTATGGCGGCGACTATTTGTGTATTGGTCCGGCCCGATTTTTGGTGTGGTGTCGCCCTTTTGTTGTGTTTGCCTGTTCTTATTGTGTTCTGGATATTCGACCTTTCTATGTGTGGCTCTGGATTCCCTTCTTTGTGGCTGGAGTGGCCGAATCTATGTGTGGCTCTGGAGATGGTGGACCTATCTATTTGTGTGCTGTTTGTCCCTTTTATTGTGGCTCTGATGATTGCGGCCCTGATCTCGTGTGTGTGAATTGGACCTGATCTCTTTGGCGCTCGTCGACTTCTTATGTGTCTCTGGTTGGTCCGATTTTTTTGGCTGTTTGTCCTGATCTCTATTGGTGGTCTTGATTCCTTTTGTGCTTGATGTCCCTGTCTTATTGTGTCTGGTCTCTTTTTTGTATTTGCTGATCTATTTTTGCATTTGTTGGTTTTATTTTTGGTGGTTGCCCTATTCTTTGTTGCGTCATTGGGTTGGCCCTATTTTTTGCGGGTGTCGCCCTATCTTTTGTTGTCTGGTATCTGGTCTCTGTGGCTCTGTCCGATTTTATGGTGGTGGTTGCGGCCTGTTCTTGGTGGTGCTGGATTGGTCGTATTTGTGTGGTGTTGGGATTGTCCTCTTTGTGGGCTGCTGTCGCCGACTATTTTGTTAATTCGGACTGTCTATGTGTGTTGGCGGCCTGATTTATTGTGGTTGTGATGCGCCGATTTTTTTTGTGTCTGGCTGTCGACCATCTTATTGTGGGTTTGTGATTCCTATTTTGTTGGTTTCGGTTCTTGGCCTGGCGTCGGAATTGCTGTATTGGCCCTGATTGTGTTTATGGTCTATTTTGTTTGGATTGTCGCCGACTTTTGGGGGGTGGTTGCCTCTTTTGTTGGTCCGGACCGGGCCCCCTTTTAATTTGGGGTGTTTGGGTTTTCTGGCCGGCCTTTCTTTTTTGTGGGGTGCCTGGTGATTTTTGGTGGGTTTTTTTGGTTCCCTTTTTATTTGGGGGTGTTTGGATGATTTTTGGTCGGACCTGCCCCCTGTTTTTGTTTGGATGCTCTTTCTGTCGGTTTTTGGCCCTGTTTTTCCCCCTTTTGTGGCTTTTTTTGGCCCGGCCCTAATTCTTTTCCCTTGTGTTTTTGGTTTTGGAAATTTTGGGGTCCCTGTCTTTTTTGGGTTCCTTTTGGATGTTTTGGGGCCGGGATTCTCTTTGGTGGTTCCTATTTGGAGATTTTTTGGTCCGGGCCCCCGGGTCCTTTTTTTGGGTTGGGATTTGGCCCTCCCTTTTTTTCGTTTTTTGGGCCTACTCTATTTTTTGGGTGGGTTCTTACCTTTTTGGGGGCTTTTGGCCCCGGATTTTTTGGGTTTCGGGCCCTTTTTAATTGGGGGCCCTCTTTGATTTGGGGCCCCTGATCTTTGTGTGGGGCTTGGATAAATCTGGCCCGGCCCTAATCTTTTATTGTGGGGTGTTGGATGATCGGGCCCCAGCCCCTATGCTTAAAAAAAAACACCCAAAACCCCCGTTTTTTTGGGGAGCCCGGGGGAGACTCTTCACTTATCCCAAATAAAGGGGGGAAAATTTTGCAAATGTTTCCCCCTCAGGACCCCCCCCCGGGTTTAAAACCGACCCCCTTTCCTTTCAGCGAACCCCCCCAAAAAACCCAGTGTTTTGGAGCCCCGGGGAAAGACTTTTCGTTACCCCAGAAGGAACGGGGGAAAAAAAAAAGATTCCTCGGACCCCTTTCCCTGGTTTCATTGGGTGGCTGTTTCGGGACAAATCTCCCCCGGGGCCTTGATCTTTTTTGTGGGTGTCTTTCCCGGGACCCATTTTTTTTGTGTGGTGCTCTAATGATTTTTCGGCCCTGATTTTTTTATTGTGTGGTGCTCTGGATGATTTTGGTCCGCCCCTGACTCTTTTTTTGTGGCTGTTGGATGACCCGGGTCCCCCCCCTTTTATTTTTATTTTTGGGTGCTCGGGGATGTTTGGCCCGGGACCTATCTCTCTTGGGGGGCTTTTTGGGGATGATCTGGCCCGGGGCCCCTGATCTTCTTTGGTGGCTGTTTGGGGATAAATTCCCCCGGGACCCTGTTTTAGTGTGGTGCTCTGGATGTTGGTCCGGCCCCGTCTCTCATTGTGGGGGCCTCTTTTTTTATCGGGCCGGGGTTTTTTGATCCCCATTTTTTGGGGGGGTTTTTTTGGGGATGATTTGGTCCACCCTGACCCTTTTGGTGTGGTTTGGGGGGTTTTTCTGGCCCGGCCCCGATTTTTTTTTTGTGGCTGCTCTGGTCCGGACCCTGATTTCTCATTGTGTGGGTGCTCTGGATGATCTGGTCTGGTCCCTGATCTCTTATTGTGTGGCTGCTGTGGATGATCTGGTCCGGACCCTGATCTCTTATTGTGTGGGTGCTCTGGATGATCTGGTTCAGACCCTGATCTCTTATTGTGTAGCTGCTCTGGATGATCTGGTCCAGACCCTGATCTCTTATTGTATGTGTGCTCTGGATGATCTGGTCCGGACCCTGATCTCTCATTGTGTTGTTCCTCTGGATGATCTGGTCCGGACCCTGATCTCTTATTGTGTGGCTGCTCTGGTTCAGACCCTGATCTCTTATTGTGTGGGTGCTCTGGATGATCTGGTCCGGACCGTGATCTTTCATTGTGTGGCTGCTCTGGATGATCTGGTCCGGACCCTGATCTCTGATTGTGTGGCTGCTCTGGATGATCTGGTCCGGACCCTGATCTCTCATTGTGTGGGACCTTCTCGCCACCGGAGCCTCATGGCTTTGTTGTATTATAATCAGCTCAGAACTCCGAGTGAAGGGCACAGAATCTCTTTCACGGTCTTTCCTTCATTACCAGCTGAAGTTACGTTGGGGATGCCATGGTTGGTGAAACACAATCTTTCATGAATTGGGGGAATTGCGAGGTTTAATCTTGGGGGAAGTTTTTGTTTTCTCAGTTGTCCATCTAACGCTCTGGTGTCCATGAGGTCTCTTCTTCCAGGTTGTCAATAAGTGCAGGATTTGCACCAGGTCTAAAACATCTCGCCAGGCCCTGGCAGGGTTTCTTTTGCCTTACAAGGTTCTGTCTCAAACCATGGACCCAATTGTCTATGGATTTTGTCACAGATTTGCCTAATTCTGGTGGTGATACTGTGGTGTGGTGGTGGTTCACGTGGTTCCTCTTCCAAAATTGCTTAAGTCAAAAGGTTTAGCTACTTTGTCTATCTCCCACATCGTTAAAGGGAACTGTCAGCAAGATTGTGCTCAGTAACTACAGTGTTTGGTCGGAACCGTTATACTGGTTAGGCCGGGGTCACACACAACGTCTAAAAAATCAGACCGTTTTAGTCGGACAATTATCGCACAAAAGTTTCATGAACATTGATCCGTCGGTCATCCGATTCTACTGCGATGATGCGATTAAGTCACATCTGAGCGTACGTTTCACATCCGATTGACATCCGACTTGCGAGATTTTGTCGGTGGCTAGCAAAACCGACATATAATGGATCCAAACGAATAGTTTTTAAATCACAAAGAAAAAATAGATATACACATATAGAATACATATATATATATATATATATATATTATATATATATATATATATATACACACATGTCATTGAGACATATATATATTTATAGTTCATACTCTTCTACATAGTATAATAGCCGCTAATTCTATTGCCGGCTTTTGTGAAATTAAGAGAACCCGACATGAAATGACACATGGTTTACATACAGTTAACCATGTCATTTCATGTAGTTTGATATATGGTTTTCACTAACAATGACATGAGTGTATGTGTGCAAAATTTCATACATGTAGGGGTTAATTAAAGGTGTAAATTCGTTGAAAAAACATGCGTGGGCTCCCTCGCTATTTTCTCCACCAGACAGGCAAAGCAAGCGAGTGGGGGCAGATAATAATAGCCTAGGAAGGGTGCATTTATTTTGTGCCCCCCCTGGCTACTAACATCTGCCCCAGTCACCCAGAAAAGGCACATCTATGATTAGATGCGCTCTTTCTGGCACTTAGCCCGTCTATTCCCATTGTCCTGTAGCGGTGGCTAATGGGTTAATAATGGGTTAAAGCCACCTTGCTATTGGAAGGTGACTTTAAGCCAGGTTAATAATTGAGAGTTGTCAATTAGACAACTCTCAATTATTAATCCTATTGTATGAAATTTAAAAAAAAAACACACACATTAATTAAAAATCATTTTAATGAAATAAACAGTTTTTGACCATCTTTTATTTTACTGGTATTCCTTTGATTCCCTTGTTCTCCTGTAATAAAAACTAAAATAATAAAACAACATTATTCTTACCTATCCGGTGCTCAGTCATGTCCAACGCTGTAATCCTTCACAAAGGGTTAACTGGTTTACAGCAAGCAGCGCAGCTAATGCTGGCAGCTCAGCTGTTAGCCCCCGAATGAATGAGTTCCTCTCCCGGATGACAGGAGAGAAAGTGATTAGCTGGGAAGCTTAATTGATAGCTTCCCAGGCTAATCAGTTCAGGTCAGGCGGGGACTCCCTCTGACGTCACTGATGCTAATCATCTAATCATAGATGTGCCTTTTCTGGAGTGGCTGGGGGCAGATGTTAGTAGCCAGGGGGGGCACAAAATAAATGCACCCTTCCTAGGCTATTATTATCTGCCCCCACTCGCTGGCTTTGCCTGTCTGGTGGAGAAAATAGCAATGGAGCCCACACATTTTTTTTCAACGAATTTACACCTTTAATTAACCCCTACATGTATGAAATTTTGCACACATACACTCATGTCATTGTTAGTGAAAACCATATATCAAACTACATGAAATGACATGGTTAACTGTATGTAAACCATGTGTCATTTCATGTCGGGTCTGTAATTTCACAAAAGCCGGCAATTGAATTAACGCCTATTACACTATGTAGAAGTGTATGAACTATAAATATATGTATATATATATGTCACAATGACATGTTATATATATATATATATATATATATATATATATATGTATTTTTTGTGTGTATATGTATTCTTTCTATTCTTTATTAAAGCTGTCAGTGTGATCTTACAGTATAGCCGGGGATGAATTGCCGGCCTTTCTAAAGGACACCGATTCGATTTTCTCACAAGTCACACGTGCGGTCCGTTTGTAATCCGATTTTTCATCGCTCCCATAGACTTGCATTGGCGATTATCGACCCACAATTGGTGACAATCGCAGCATGCTGCGATTTCACTTGCACGTATAAAACGGATGACAAAAATCGGATGGTGGTAGCTGCTCCATAGATTAACATTGGTCCGACTGCAATGCGATATTTCATCGCTTTGCAGTCATCCGATTTTGTTGCCAGTGTGACTCCGGCCTTACAATGATACCTGGTGATGAAATCCGTCTTGTGGTTGTTGTGGAATCTTTGTTTTCAGTTTTGAGTTAATAATATGCTCGTGCCCCGGGTCGGTCTGTGGGCGGGGCTTCATGTGGTGCTCTGATTAGTTATTCATGTGTATGGTTTCTGACAGGTCACTTATCACTCACTGACCTGCCCCCTAATTTGCATAATGAATATTTTATATATGTATATGTATACATATATATATATTGAAAAAAATTCCCCTATTCCCATTCAGCAGGCAGGCGCCTTTTCTTTGGGTGTTTTAGTTCTGTTATCTTTGTTTCTGTTGGTTTTGGGTAACAGTTGTTTTTCATTTACTCTTGTCTGCCCTATTACCTTTTGGGTGCAGCTTTAAATATCTTCCCTCACTGGTGATTCCTGCTGATGAAAGACTTTGTTGTATTAACTTTGCCGTAGTTTGTGTTGGTTGCAGTAGTTTTTTGTGCGATTCCTTTTCTCCTTAGGGAAGTGCTACTCTAGCGATCCTAGGAGCTGCTAAGGACATTGAGCCTAAGCCACCGTTGAGTGGGGGCGCCACTGCGTTATCTTAAGGTGCCAATCTCCGCAGTCAGGCAGGGACAGTCCAAAGTGAGAGTAGGGCGTTTCCTAGTCTGAACAGGGAGCTGTCAGGTATCTGTCTTCCTGGTTTCTATGTTACCTGTGTGAATGTGCTTTGCCAGTCATAACATAACCCCTCTTCTAGACCTGTCATCACCTCTGCTCACCTGAAACCCTTGCTTCAATCCCTTTCTGACATATGATGCAATAATCCATACATGTGACCTGGGCCTATTTGATGATGGACGGATCCTTATGTGTTATGTTTAGGTAGCTGAGGAGGCAGGAGCAAAAAAACGCATAGGCAGCCGAACACCAGAGAGGTTGGAAACTAATAGGTTGCAGACCTCTAAACTAACCGCACAACTAGAAGCAGCCGTGGGATGTTCCTACGGTGCCCTAGACGCCTCTTCACAGCCGGAGAGATAGCTATCCCTGAAGATGGAAAGAGGAAAGCTAACAGCCCCGGAGTAGACCCCAAACGAATAGGAAGCCCCCAGACATATAATGGCGGTTAGACAAGATGAAAATACGAACACAGACAGAAAATAGATTGAGCAAACGCTGGGGTCCAAAACTGTCTAGATAGGACAGCAAAGGAGAGAATACTGTCTGCAACTCAGAAAAAACCCTAGGAAAAACTCCAACACTTCTGAATCCAAAAATGCTGAGACCACACGGTCTCGACCACCTATATCAGATCTCTGGTGTGTACACGTAGCAACCCAGCAGTAAAATATCACAAGAACTGAGCAAATGAACAAATACAAAAAACGAACGGAGACCAGCCAAAGCCCCCCAAAGGGGACCCGGCTGAAGACAAAAAGCTATGCAGCAAAAAGCAAGGAATTCAAACCACAGTAACAAAAAAAACTGAAAGACTTATCTGAAAGCAAGCAGGAGACAGCAGGAAAGCAAGCTGAATTCCAACCTAGACCAGGAAGAACAATTGATCACCGGCGAGAATCATGGGAGGTCAGCTCACTTATATTAGGCCAGTCAGTACTACCTGACGACCACTCGTTATCTGCAGGTGTAGGACTCTTGGTGTTCAACATAGGTTCAATACCCTCAGCAACCACCAGAGGGAGCTCCAGCTCCGAAGTCGTCTCCAAAACGTTCACAACAGTTATGTCTGCGGGATCACCGACAGATATCAGCTGATTCTGACAGCTGACACCCGGCACTAAGGGCCAGGAGCGTTCACGCACCACACAGCTCCTCTGCCTTAAGACCAGAGACCCCGCGGTGTGATGTGGGGTCCTGATCATTGCCGTAGTGACCAGATGTCGTCATGATGACATCCGGGTCACCAGAGCTAGGAAACTTGCTAATCATGTGCAGTGCACGATCAGCAAGTCTCTCAGTCAGTGCAGGGCTGACATTTTCTACAGCTGCTGCATCCCCATGCTGTACAATAAACCTGCAAAAAATGATTGTGCCATAGTGGGATAAGTAAAAAAGTTAAAAAAGTAAAAATTATTTTTTTTTTAAAAAAATCAAAAATAATAAAAAAAAAAATCTAAAGATATTGAATCTATAAATAAATGTTTGAATGCAAAAAAAAATAAACAATAAAAGTACACATATTTGGTATCGCCACAGCCGCAATGACCAGACCTATAAAACTGACAAACTAGTTAACCCCTTTAGTGAAAACCATAAAATAAATAAAAAAGGCAAAAAACAATGCTTTATCATCCTACCGCTGAACAAAAAGTAGAATAAAACGCGATAAATAAGACAGATATAAACATGGTACCGCTGAAAACGTCATCTTGTCTGCAAAAAACGAGCCGTCATACAGCGTCATCAGCGAAAAGATAAAAAAGTTATAGCTCTCAGAATAAAGCGATGCAAAAATAATTATTTTTTATATAAGTTATTTTATTGTGTAAAAGCGCCAAAACATAAAAAATTATATAAATGAGGTATCGCTGTAATCGTACTGACCCGAAGAATAAAACTGCTTTATCAATTTTACCACACGCGGAACGGTAAAAACGCCTCCCCAAAAGACATTCCTGAACTGCTGGTTTTTGTTCATTCTGCTTCCCCAAAATCGGAATAAAAAGCGATCAGAAAATGTCATGTGCCCAAAAATGGTACCAATAAAAAAAACGTCAACCCGTCCCGCAAAAAACAAGACCTCACATGACTCTGTGGCTAAAATATGGAAAAATTATAGCTCTCAAAATGTGGTGATGCAAAAACTAGTTTTCGCAATAAAAAGTGTGTGTGACAGCAGCCAAACATAAAAACCCGCTATAAATCTGGTATCACTGTAAAGGCACCGACACAAAGAATAAAGTCTAATCACTTATACTGCACGAGGAACGGCGTAAAAAATAAATAAAACCAGTTCTTCACATGCTGTTGATTTTTTCATTCTGCCTCCCAAAGATCGCAGTAAGGCTCGGCGCACATTTATCCTGCGCTCTGTGATGAGCGCTTACACCGGGGTTTCCGTATAAATCTCTAAAATATGTGATTCAAACAGAACCTCTGGAGAAAGATTCTCTATAATGAGGTAGATGGAGACACTGTGGACGCCGTCTGACCTGTGATCCGGCAGTGTCCGTCTTTTTAGGATTGCATAAAAGTGCCGTCGGCCACAGTTGTGTGCACTTCTGAAAAGAAGGACACCGCTGAACAGAGCCCAGACGGAGTCCAGAGTAACTCTGCTGCCTCACTATAGTGAATGGATCCCTTGGGGGTCTCATCTGTCACGTCATTTAGAAATTTAGATGGAAACCCCAAAGTAAGTCCTCAGCGTAGAGCGCAGGATAACTGTGATCCCTAACGTTATGTAAAATGCTCCCAATAAAAGCTTCAACTCAATCCACAAAAAAACAATTCCCCACTCTTGTCATCTGTTAACAGAAATATAACCCCTAACTAAAGTCACCAACGACCTACTAACCGCCAAGAGCAAGCGTCACTACTCTGTCCTCCTTCTCCTGGACCTGTCTTCTGCCTTCGACACTGTGGACCATTCCCTCCTGTTACAGATTCTCTCATCTCTTGGCATTACAGACTTGGTCCTATCCTGGATCTCATCATATCTAACAAACCGAACTTTCAGTGTCTCCCTCTCCCACACCACCTCCTCACCTCGCCCCCTGTCTGTCGGTGTTCCCCAAGGCTCAGTCCTAGGACCCCTACTCTTCTCCATCTACACCCTCGGCCTGGGACAGCTCATAGAATCCCATGGTCTTCAGTATCATCTCTACGCCGACGACACGCAGATCTACCTATCTGGACCTGACCTCACCTCCTTACTGACCAAAATCCCACAATGTCTGTCTGCTATTTCTGCTTTCTTCTCTGCTCGCTTTCTAAAGCTGAACATGGACAAAACAGAATTCATCATCTTTCCCCCATCTCACTCTACCCCCCCACCAGACCTGTCCATTAACATCAATGGCTGCTCACTTTCCCAGTCCCGCACGCTCGGTGCCTCGGAGTGATCCTCGACTCTGCCCTCTCTTTCAAACCACATATCCAAGCCCTCGCCTCCTCCTGCCGCCTCAAACTCAAAAATATTTCCCGGATCCGTGCATTCCTCAACCATGAAACCACAAAAACACTAGTGCATGCCCTCATCATCTCCCGCCTCGACTACTGCAACCTCCTACTCTCTGGCCTTCCCTCTAGCACTCTGGCACCACTCCAATCCATCCTGCACTCTGCTGCACGACTAATACACTTGTCTCCCCGCTATTCCCCAGCCTCTCCTCTCTGCCAAGCCCTTCATTGGCTTCCTATCGTTCAGAGGCTCCAGTTCAAAACCCTAACCATGACCTACAAAGCCATCCACAATCTGTCTCCTCCATACATCTGTGACATGGTCTCCCGGTACATACCCACACGCAACCTTCGATCCTCTCAAGATCTCCTCCTCTACTCCCCTCTTATCTCTTCTTCCCACAACCGCATACAAAGCTTCTCCCGTGCCTCTCCCATACTCTGGAACTCTCTACCCCAACACATCAGACTCGCGCCTACCATGGAAACCTTCAAAAAGAACCTGAAGACCCACCTCTTCCGACAAGCCTACAACCTGCAGTGATCCTCAGTCTACTGAACCATCGCACGATCAGCTCTTCCCTCTCCTAGTGTATCCTCACCCATCCCTGTAGACTGTGAGCCCTCGCGGGCAGGGTCCTCTCTCCTTCTGTACTTGTGTGTGCCTTGTATTGCTCATGTTTACTGTACTTGTCTATATTTGCCCCTCTTCACATGTAAAGCGCCATGGAATAAATGGCGCTATAAAAATCTATAATAATAATAATATAGGGGCTTCCACGTTATTGGTAGCACAAAGGCTCTGGAAAAGCCAAATGGCTTCATAACCCTCCAGAAGAAATTCTCCCAAATCCAAATGCCCCTCCCTTCAGAGCCCCAGTGTGCCTAAACCACATATAGCATCTACATTTGGCATTTCTGAAGGGATGACAGCCCACCTAATTTACAGGTGCTCTTCTCCAGAAGCAGGAGCTGGGCATAATTGTCACGCTGTCTAATGATATGTATACAATGTCAGTAAACTATTAATACAGGAACAACACTCTATACAACAACTAGTATAGCAACATCAGCATGTAAGTATAGAATAGATTTACCTGACACGATATCTGCAGAACTCAGGGTTAATCTTGAGGACTTGATGAGCTGAAACAGGAAAGAGGTGGACCGGGATCTAACCTGACCCTAAACTGGGGTCCTAACTAATCCCTTACCTTGGAGGTACTGATAATGGTTCAGAGGTCCAAGTCTCCAACCTAACCCTGTCTCCTATCAGACCCTGAACCCTGTAATCAGTCCTAAGAAGGATCCTGACTACCACCAAAGGGATATGGGCTGATCTCAGCTAAATACACAGATTAGAAAATATAAGACAGACAGGATAACACTCGCTTGCATACACACTCAAACACCAAAGGAACATAAATGGTCTGGGAAATAAACTCTAACCAAGTTGAGCTTAGAACAACTAAGGAGCTCACAACTAAAGTCTATACAGATTCATTCCTATCTGTGGTCTGCATGAAGGTTTCACTGGCAACTCCCCAAGCAGACAACCAGGAATTTAAAGGAAACCAATCAACAAATAATCAATTGCAGCCGGGAGAAACTGCACCCAGTCCCAGCACCGAGCACAGACAGAATTAACTCCCTAGCTGCCAAACACAAAGAAACAGCAGCTCAGCTGTGAGAAGTCAAAATGTGCAACCGCGACGATCTTCGTGGCAATGCACACATAACAGTACCCCCCCTTCTACGAGGGGCCTCCGGACCCTCAGGGCCAGGCCTGCCCGGGTGAGTTCTGTGGAAGGTCCGAACCAAACGATCTGCGTTAACATCAGACGCAGGGACCCACGTCCTCTCCTCTGGACCATACCCCTTCCAATGCACCAAGTACTGAAGGGACCGGCGATTCAGACGTGAGTCAATGATCTTTGATACTTGAAATTCCAAGTTACCATTGACCAACACAGGAGGAGGAGGTAGAGGTGACGGTATGACTGGTGCCACATACCTTTTAAGTAATGACTTGTGGAACACATTATGAATTTTAAACGTAGGAGGGAGGTCCAGACGAAATGCCACAGGATTAATTATGGAACTGATCCTGTACGGCCCGATGAATCTGGGACCCAGTTTCCAGGAGGGCACTTTAAGTTTTATATTCCTGGTAGACAACCATACCAGATCGTTCACATTCAGATCTGGACCAGAAACTCTCCTCCTATCAGCCATACGTTTGTAACGGTTCCCCATCGCACTCAGATTATTCAATACACCTCTCCACACAGAAGCAAGTGACGACGAGAAACGCTCCTCCTCAGGAACCCCAGAAGGACCCCCCCATTGAAAGTACAAAACTGGGGATGGAAACCATATGCCCCAAAAAACGGGGACTTACCAGTGGACTCGCTCCGCCTGTTGTTAAGAGCGAACTCTGCCAGAGGCAAGAAAGAAGACCAGTCCTCTTGGTTCTCTGAGACAAAACACCGAAGATAAGTCTCTAAGCTCTGATTCAGACGCTCTGTCTGACCATTGGTCTGCGGATGAAAAGCCGAGGAAAATGACAATTGCATCCCCCGACGTAAACAAAATGCCCTCCAAAATTTGGACACAAACTGAGACCCCCTATCTGACACCACATCAGAAGGCAACCCATGAAGTCTCACGATCTCCCTAATGAACACCTGCGCCAGAGTTTTAGCATTAGGGAGTGCAGGAAGAGCAACGAAATGTGCCATCTTACTGAACCTGTCAACAACCACCAGTATGACAGTATTCCCTGACGACGGAGGAAGGTCCGTAATGAAGTCCATAGATAAATGAGTCCATGGACGCTCCGGAAGTTTCAAGGATAAAAGGGTCCCAGACGGACGGGTATGAGGGGTTTTAGAGCGAGCACACACCCCACATGACGCGACAAAAGTTATAACATCTTTATTAGCGTTAGGCCACCAAAACCGGCGAGAAAGGAGATCTAAAGTAGCCTTACTCCCTGGATGTCCTGCTAGAGCAGAATTATGATGTGCCTCAATAACCTTTTGTCTCAACAGATTTGGGACAAACAGTCTCCCTGGAGGTCCTGCAGGGGCGTCCCCTGAGCCTCTAACACCTCCTCCTCAAGCTCAGAAAATACAGCCGACACTACCACCCCCTCCTGAAGGATAGGACTCGGGTCATCCGTTTTCCCGGCCCCTGGGAAACTGCGAGACAAGGCATCAGCCTTTACATTCTTAGACCCCGGGCGATAAGTGACGACAAAATTAAACCTGGTAAAAAACAACGACCATCGAGCTTGTCTGGAATTCAGACGCTTAGCGGATTCCAAATACAGCAGGTTCTTGTGATCAGTAATAACGGTGACCGGGTGGACTGCCCCCTCCAAAAAGTGACGCCATTCTTCAAAAGCTAACTTAATGGCCAAAAGTTCCCTATTGCCGATATCATAATTCCTTTCGGCGGACGACAATTTCTTAGAAAAAAAAGCGCACGGATGCCATTTACCAGGGGACGGACCCTGGGACAATATTGCACCCACCCCTACGTCAGACGCGTCCACCTCCACAACGAACGGCTGTGATGCATCTGGTTGGATGAGAACGGGTGCCGAAGCAAAACATTTTTTAAAAGAGGAAAAGGCTTGGCAAGCTTTGTCCGACCATTTAGAAAAATCCGTCCCTTTTCTTGTCATGTCAGTGAGAGGTTTGACGACAGATGAGAAATTACAAATAAATTTCCGGTAGTAATTAGCAAACCCCAAAAAACGCTGCAGAGCCTTAAGATCCCCTGGCTGATCCCATTCAAGCACTGCTCTCACCTTTTCAGGGTCCATACGGAAACCGGAGGCTGACACCAAAAAACCCAAAAACTGAAGTTCCTGTACGGCAAATACACACTTCTCCAGTTTGGCGTATAATTTATTGTCTCGCAAGATCTGCAACACCTGTCTCAATGCTCCTGATGAGACACAAGATCTGGCGAGTAAATTAAAATGTCATCCAAATATACGACCACAAACAGCCCCACAAGGTGACGAAAAATGTCATTAACAAAATGTTGGAATACTGCTGGAGCAGTAGTCAGACCAAAAGGCATGACAAGGTTCTCATAATGTCCCTCCGGCGTGTTAAACGCCGTTTTCCACTCATCCCCCTCTTTTATCCTAATCAGATTATACGCCCCCCTGAGATCAATTTAGAAAACCATTTAGCGCCAACAATTTGATTGAAGAGATCAGGAATAAGAGGGAGTGGATACGGATCTCGAACAGTAATCCGATTAAGTTCGCGGAAATCCAAGCAAGGGCGTAGGCCTCCATCTTTTTTCTTCACAAAGAAGAACCCCGCGGCTACAGGGGAAGATGAAGGTCTAATATGCCCTTTGGCCAGACTTTCAGAAATATAATCTTTCATAGCCTGCCTCTCAGGACCAGAAAGGTTATATAACCTAGCTTTAGGTAACTTAGCATCAGGAAGTAGATTAATAGAGCAGTCATACACACGATGAGGAGGCAACTCCTGACACCCCTCCTCAGAGAAAACATCCCCAAAGTCCTCCAAAAAAGGAGGCAAAGTACTAGGCACGACCGCACTGATGACTGTGTTCATGCAGTTACTTTTGCAAAACTCACCCCATTGGCTTATTTCTCTGGACTGCCAATTAATCACAGGGTTATGTTTAACCAACCAAGGAAGTCCCAACACAATAGGAGTAGGTAGACCCTCCAACACATAACAAGATAATTGTTCCCTATGTATTGCCCCTACCCGAAGGTCAATGTTATGAACCTCATGAACAAAGCTACCTTGGCCGAGAGGCCTGGCGTCAATGGAGAATATAGGGATCGGTTTGACCAATACACTCAGATGCATACCTTGAGCTTGAGCAAACTGAGCGTCAACCAGATTAGCCCCGGAACCACTATCAAGAAGAACAGACAATCTCTCCACTCTCGTACCAACTACCACCTCCACTGGTACAAGGAACTGAGAAGAACTGGCAGATGAAATACATACTCCCAGGTTGTCGTCCACCACACAACCTGGGATTAACAGTTTTCCGGCGACTTTTGGCTCAACAAGGCACGGGATGGACATTCTCCAACAAAATGTCCCTCTTTCCCGCAGAAAAAACATCTTCTAGTCCTGCGGCGTACCGCCAATCCCCTCCTACGAAATGATGTCCCTCCCAACTGCATAGGCTCATCCGAACAGACAAGGGGAACCTCAACATAAGGGACTTTAGTGGTAGGTGGAGAAACAACAGGGAGTGGGGTTACCTCACCCCTCTCCCGAAGCCGTCTATCAGTACGGATAGCTAAGGCCATAGCAGCCTCCAGAGAAGGAGGAGACTCATACTGAGCCAAAACGTCTTTTAATTTATCAGAAAGCCCATGACAAAACTGGCTCCTAAGAGCTGGGTCATTCCACTGAGTATCTGTGGCCCATCTACGAAACTCAGAAGCAAATTCCTCTGCCGGATGATCTCCCTGCTGTATCTTACGTAATTTTGTCTCAGCAAGAGAGACCCGATCTGGGTCATCATATACCTGTGTAGCCCAGCTTCGCAGGCACACATAAAAGTCCAGGAGAGTGCACAGGAAGGTAACAGCAAAGCTTGATATGCACTTCACTCACACTTTTAGACACACCCATCAGGGGTGTAGGAGGTGGTGACATGTAGCAGAGCTCAGTGAAGCTTCCTGTCTCAGGACAAGTCAGTCAGTTTCCTGTCTTCGGACAGTGCAGATCAGTGCCAGTGGAGTCTGGACTTGGAAGGAGAGGAGAAAAGACTGGATCCTCGCAGAGTTAGCGTAGCTCACCTGACAAGCAAGTGGAGGCTAGTACGGGTGAAGTGGAACATCCTAGCCTAGTCAGAGCTACCCTTAATCAGTACCTCAACAGAAGCTGAAGTAAGGAGGATACTGAGAGCTGCTCAGCGAGCTCTAGGAGAAAGCTGACATTACCAACGAAGCTCCAAGTGTTTATGCTAAGAGCGAGAGCAGGGCGAAGGGCAAAGTGGAGAAGTTAGAGAGAAGTGCTTTAGGTATTGGATTGCCTGCACTAAATTGCCGGACACCGGGGTCCGAAGTGTTGCTACTGTTTCAGGCATAGTAACAAGAAAACCGGAGGCATCTGGACTACAGGTCGCAGAGTGCAGCCTTAAGTGTCAATACGTAATCGGAGTCAGGAGGAACAAGGACTTTTAGCTAGGCCAAGCATAGAAGAACTCTGTTCTCACCACATAGAAGGCTCCACCACAATATTGGCCGGCAGTACAGCTATAGAGAAAGCTGGGGATTCAGAATTAACTTCGCTTCAGGCAAGTTGGATTCACATGTATATGGAGTAAAGGAGGCCTCTAACCTGCTCAGCTGTTACCCGAATGTGCACTCTCCACCCCGACCAGCTCCCCGGGATCTGTTTGAACCATCATCAGTAAAAGGTATGAAAAGAAGCTGCATTGTGTTTGGCTGAATTCTTACTACACCCTGCATCATCATCACTATAGACTTCCAGGGACCATCTCACCTGTGGGAGACTTACTACCAAGCTGCCCCATAACATCTCCTGTGAAAGTCCTTAGAGCAGCGCTGGTACAATTTACCAGAAACCGCAGGTGGCGTCACGAACTACCTATCCTAATAATCCCCTGTAAATATTCCCCATCGCATTGACTGCCAGGGCCACGGACCGAGTCCCGCTGCCAGTGACAACTCCCATAGAAATCTATGGGCTCGGCTCCGAGTACCCCATAGCCCTGGTATCCACAATTGTTGGGCGAGTCAATTAAACTTTGGCGTCACGAACAGGATGCGAAACTTGCAGTTGTGAGTCCTGTGTGCCTATATTGACTGTTTATGTGGAAAAGACTGTTTGCTGCATTTGGCGCCAAATACCGCCATCTTTACCGCAATATTCGCGCCCTCAGGCGCTGGTGAAGAAGGGGGGCGTACCTGTAAAAGCGCGCTGTTGCCTGGCTCCGCCCCCAGCTCTGACGCGGCGGCAGGTCCTGTGAAACAGGAAGTGAACGCTCTGACATCACAGTCCAGCGACGAAGGTCCTGTCTCCACCGCTGTGCCTGCTACGAAGGTCCTGTCTCCACCGCTGTGCCTGCAACGAAGGTCCTGTCTCCACCGCTGTGCCTGCGACGCTGCAGCCTGTGAAAGAGGTAGGCTCAGATTAACCAAGGGGGCACCAATATGTCGCAGCAACCGGCAGACGGAGCGGCCCCCGCCGGAGGCCCCAATAGCCCACCGCTTGGCGTTGTAGTGCAGGATGGAGGTGCGGGCCCCTCACCCGGTCCGGTGATCCCGCTTATGCCCCTAGCGCTCCCATACATGCCAGGAGCGAAGTGGCTCCCCCAGTACAGCGGCGAGCCCGACACCCTGCCAGGGTTTAAAAGGAAAATATGTAGCATCTTAGATATGTATTCCATGACTGAAAAGCAAAAAGCTGCTGTGGTAATAGGACAGTTAGCTGGTGCGGCTGAGAGAGAAGTGGAGACTTGGCCCATTGCAGACCAGGAGTCGGTACCTGCGATACTCTTAAAGCTACAGGCCATCTTCGAGGACCACACAGAAACGGATCTCCGGATTGCATTTTATCAGTGCTTCCAGAAACCGGGTGACAGTATTAGGGACTACGCCTGCCGACTACAGGGGGCCCTGCGAGCTCTCAAACAGGCTCACCCCACAAGTCCCATTGATGAGAGCCAAATGTTAAAGGAGCAATTTGTGTGGGGACTGAGGTCTCCAGAGGAAAGCAGGACTGTAAACTGGTGGTCCTTAGATCATCCAGATGCCACCTTTGATGCCCTCAAGGACATGGCAATAAAAGGACTGCGACCCCTGGAAAAGCCTGAGGTGGCAAATCAGTATCACCCGGGTGAAGCCACTCTTAAGCCGGCAGTACCCACCTTTTCCCCGCAGGTGGCAGAAGCTAAAACGCAGGTGGCGCCCCCCCTAGTGAGTTGGAATGTCTGCGCTCAGAAGTGCGCCAGCTGACTAAGAATTTGGCCACTGTAATGGAGGCCCTGCAACTGCGGAAAGAGGAAGGAGGGAAGATCCTACTAGCCGACTGTCCGGAGGAAGTCCCTTGGATGAACCGGAGGAAATGGAGGACGTCGCCTCACCGGAGGAGGACCACGCCACCCCCAGGAGCGACTCCTGAGCAACACCATCCTCGCCGGGAGATCATCTGCTACCGCTGCAATCAAAAAGGTCATATGGCTCAGCAATGTCCTTTAAACGAGCCGATCCTGGGTCAGAGGGCCAACACCCAGGAGTAGACTCATCAGGCCCCTTAGACTGGAACCGCAGGTTCGTGGGTGGACGGCCCTACCTGTCCATGATTCTGGACGGGATTGCAATCCCTGCACTGCTGGACACGGGATCTCAGGTGACCATCATACCTGACGTCCTTTACGATAAATTTTGGTCCATGGACAGCCTCCAGCCCCCGAGCCCTGACTTTACAGTGTACGCCACCAATGGTCTCCCTGTTGAGGTACTCGGAGCCAAAAACGTGGACGTAAAAGTGGGCAGGGTGGAGCTGAAGGATCAGGGACTCCTAGTAGTAAAGACTGTAAATGAGGAAAATGGTCTAAATGTGATACTAGGTACTAACATTATCAGTAACTGTCTGGGAGAAGTTGTGTTTTTGCTCCAACAGCTCGCTGAAGTTGCCAAGCCAAAGCAGAAGGGAGTGATCCAGAGGGAGATCCGGGCCCTGATGTGCCAGCAGCAAGCGAAGCTTACAGATGGTGAAATCGGTAATGTACGGGTCACAGACTCGAGCCCCATTGTAATACCCCAATGAGTGAAATGTTAATATGGTGTAGAGCAGCCATAGGTCTGAGGGGACAGAACTACCAAGCAGTAGTAGAACCCCATCGTTCAGAGCACAGACCTACACTCATGATTGCTAGAGGGGTAGTGGAAGTAGTAAATGGGAGAGTACCAGTACGACTTCTCAACTGGGGGGACGATGAAGTAAATTTGCCGCGTTATGCTACAGTTGCTAAATTACATGCCGTAGATAACAATTCTATCCTCACAACCGAGTCCTTAGCCTCCCGCCAACCAGCGGAGGATAATGATCCGGCAACCCCGGTAGCGGACTGGTGTCAGCAGCTTCATATTGGGACAGACACCACTTCCGTCCACCAGAAACAGGGGTACTACGGGTGGTACAAGAGTACGCACAAGTATTTAGCAAGCACCCACTTGACTTTGGGACAATTAAGGGAGTACAGCATCATATCCCTACAGGCAGTCATCCTCCCATCAAAGAGCGGTACAGGCCTATACCTCCAGCCCACTATCAGAAAGCTAAGGAAATGCTGCATGACATGAAGAAAGCCGGGGTGATAAGGGATAGTTGTAGCCCCTGGGCAGCACCTCTGGTTCTAGTGAAGAAAAAGGATGGTAGCATGCGAATGTGTGTAGACTATAGGCAAGTAAATCGTATAACACATAAAGATGCATACCCATTACCACGCATAGAGGAATCCTTAGCTGCTCTGAAAACGGCTAACTACTTTTCTACCCTCGACCTCACTAGTGGGTACTGGCAAGTAGCTGTGGCTGAGGAGGACCGGGAGAAAACTGCTTTCACCACCCCAATGGGACTCTGTGAGTTTGACAGGATGCCGTTTGGTCTCAGCAGTGCCCCAGGAACATTCCAGAGGGTGATGGAGAGCTGTCTGGGACATCTCAACTTCGAAACTGTGCTGCTGTACTTGGACGACGTAATTGTGTACTCTAAGACATATGAAGATCATCTGAAGCACCTGGCGGAGGTATTTGAGTCATTGTCCAAGTTTGGGATGAAACTAAAGCCCTCTAAATGCCACCTGCTCAAACGGAAGGTACAGTACTTGGGACACATTGTCAGTTCCGAAGGAGTAGCGCCGGACCCCGAGAAGGTCACAGCTATTCAGAAATGGCCAGAGCCGAAGAACTTAAAAGAGGTGCGTCAGTTCCTGGGATTAACAGGTTACTACAGGAGGTTTGTAAAAGATTACACTAAGAAAGCGGCACCTTTGCAGGACCTCCTGGTAGGACAACCTCTTAAGAGCAGAAACCTTCCATTCAATTGGGGAAAAGAACAAGCCGAGGCATTCAAAGAGATGAAAGAGATACTGACAGGCGATGAAATCTTAGCCTACCCAGATTACAGCCAACCGTTCCTGCTATACACAGATGCCAGTAACAAAGGATTAGGAGCGGTCCTCAGTCAGAAGCAGAACGGCCAAGAAAAAGTCATCGCGTATGCCAGCAGAAAACTCAGGCCAACTGAGAGGAACCCGGAAAACTATAGCAGCTTCAAACTGGAGTTCCTGGCGCTGGTCTGGGCCATTACCGAAAGATTTAAACATTACCTTGCCTCCAACCGGTTCACTGCGTTTACAGACAACAACCCCTTGACGCATCTGGAAACAGCCAAGCTGGGGGCCATGGAGCAACGTTGGATGGCTCGGTTATCAAACTACCAGTTTACCATCAAATACAGAGCGGGCCGTAAAAATGCTAACGCGGACGCCTTGTCCAGAATGCCGCATGAATCTGACACGGAGGAAGAATCAGACGATCTGGAAGAAATCGAGCTACCTGCGTTCCACCGTAACGGGATGGTCCAAGAGCAACGAGTCTACAGAAAGCGGTGTGGTGAGATGTTGAACCCTTTACCTCATCACAGCTGGAAGGAGACTCAGGACAGCGATCCCGTGGTCAGCCGTATCAAGGAGTTGATAAAACAGGAAGGTTCCTCCTTGGAGAAAGATGCATCCATGCCAGCAAAGCTCCTGTGGAACGAGAGAAGCCGGTTGTTCATATACCGTGAGAAATTGTGCAGGAGATACGTCGACCCAAGGACCCATGAGATGGTTTGGCAAATAGTGGTCCCGAGAGCAGACATCCAAATGGTGCTGGAAGCATACCACGATCAAGCAGGACACTTTGGCTGGAGAAAGCTGGAGACCCTGTTGAGGTGCCGGTTCTACTGGGTAGGGATGCGCAGCTCCATCGAGAAGTGGTGCCGGAACTGTGGACCCTGTGGCCTCAAGCGAAAAGACTACAGTAGCCAGAAGGCACCCTTGCAGCCTATCCGGACGACTCGTCCCTTAGAGATCGTGGCATTGGATCACGTCAAGTTGTCCCCAAGCAGGTCAGGATACACATATGCCCTGACCATGGTGGATCACTATTCCAGGTTTCTGGTGGTCGCCCCTGTTAAAGATCTGACAGCAGAGACAGCAGCCAGAACCTTCCAAGCAAGTTTCTGCAGACCACACGGATATCCGGAGCAGGTGCTGACTGATCGAGGTCCTGCATTTGAAGCTGAACTGTTTCAGGAATTTTGTCAATTGTATGGATGTAAAAAGATCAGAACAACACCATACCACCCTCAGACCAACGGCCTTTGTGAAAAAATGAATCACATTGTCCTCGACTTACTGAAAACTGTACCACTGGAAGAAAGAAATCGGTGGCCAGACTTGTTACCTGCCCTGGTCGACTTGTACAACCACATCCCAGTAAGTTCCACCAACTGCACTCCAGCCTACCTTATGAGAGCAAGACCGGGAAGGCTGCCAATGGACTTAGAACTCGGTGTGGTAGAACCAGAGGCTGATAACAACGCTGAAGATTGGGACAAAAATCGACAAGAACAGTACAAGAGAGTACAAGCCTGCGTAGAAGACAGTCTCAACAAAGTAAGAGAAAAGCAAGAGATGAACTATAACAAAAATGCTCCCGCTAAGCCTTTAATGCCTGGAGAGATGGTGCTCAAAAGGAAAAGAAGAACACACAAGTTGGATGATCAGTGGGAACAGGAGCCATATGTCGTGCAAAATTACAATTTTGATAACAGCAAGGTCTGTACCATCAGCAAGGATGGAGGAAAAACGACGGCAACTGTGTCTAGAGATCATTTGAAGTTGTGTCCTGGCCCATTAAAGCTCCGTGAAGAAAACCCTGTTGTTCATCAAGAAGAGAGTGCTGAAGCGGTCATACACACGGATTTGGGAGATTTACCTGCAGATTGGCCCAGATTGGGAGACGCTGTAATTATTCCTGTGCTGCAGTTTTATCAACCGCAAGAGGAGTCTCTGCAACCGGTCATACCAATTGTGCCAGTAGAGCCAGTCCCAGAGGAACCTCAACCGTTAGAACCCCAAGAAGCGGACCCGCAAGAAGCAGCGCCACAAGAAGTGGAATCCCTTGGTGAAGCTGGTGAAGCAGTACCGCCTCGTCCAGTCACTAGCACGCTTGCCAGATCCATAGAAAGGTTGAGACAGTATTATAGTTTGCCGTTACGCAGAACAGAAAGGTTAGAGAATACCATACCTGACGCTACCCCACGTAGGTCAGAACGTATCACTAAAGGTAAACTACCTATTCGCTATCAGGAGTAGTCCTAGTAGACTAGTTAGCAAGACCCAGACAGGGTTTATTGTCACTGACCAAATGTATAAAGTTTAAAATTTATATATATCAATGTGTTTTAACCATGCCAATGGACTGCGTGGCTGTGGACTATGCCAGCCCAAAAACTTTCACTTGTAAATGGTTGCGCTACGGTGCTTTATCTTGGTTTCGCATAAGACCATTACTATCAACCTCTGAAGAAAAACCCGTATGGTGGGCCTAGAGTGAGGTCTGCAGTCGGAAGTCCTGCAGCCCACCCAGGACCCACGTGGGAGGTTTTTGGTGCGGGTCCTCCACAAGTATCTTGTAAATATGAGAATGTTTGATATTTTGATACTTTTGTATTTTCTTACTGTACATATTGTAACGTTCAAGAAATCCTTACCTCCCGGATGGGAAGAGTTATAATGTTGTTGTTAATGCAAAACAAAATGTTCTTTTTGTCTTTTACAGCCCGGGAGTGCTGTGTTTTACCAAGGGGGGATGTGTAGCCCAGCTTCGCAGGCACACATAAAAGTCCAGGAGAATGCACAGGAAGGTAACAGCAAAGCTTGATATGCACTTCACTCACACTTTTAGACACACCCATCAGGGGTGTAGGAGGTGGTGACATGTAGCAGAGTTCAGTGAAGCTTCCTGTCTCAGGACAAGTCAGTCAGTTTCCTGTCTTCGGACAGTGCAGATCAGTGCCAGTGGAGTCTGGACTTGGAAGGAGAGGAGAAAAGACTGGATCCTCGCAGAGTTAGCGTAGCTCACCTGACAAGCAAGTGGAGGCTAGTACGGGTGAAGTGGATCATCCTAGCCTAGTCAGAGCTACCCTTAATCAGTACCTCAACAGAAGCTGAAGTAAGGAGGATACTGAGAGCTGCTCAGCGAGCTCTAGGAGAAAGCTGACATTACCAACGAAGCTCCAAGTGTTTATGCTAAGAGCGAGAGCAGTGCGAAGGGTAAAGTGGAGAAGTTAGAGAGAAGTGCTTTAGGTATTGGATTGCCTGCACTAAATTGCCGGACACCGGGGTCCGAAGTGTTGCTACTGTTTCAGGCATAGTAACAAGAAAACCGGAGGCATCTGGACTACAGGTCGCAGAGTGCAGCCTTAAGTGTCAATACGTAATCGGAGTCAGGAGGAACAAGGACTTTTAGCTAGGCCAAGCATAGAAGAACTCTGTTCTCACCACATAGAAGGCTCCACCACAATATTGGCCGGGCAGTACAGCTATAGAGAAAGCTGGGGATTCAGAATTAACTTCGCTTCAGGCAAGTTGGATTCACATGTATATAGAGTAAAGGAGGCCTCTAACCTGCTCAGCTGTTACCCGAATGTGCACTCTCCACCCCGACCAGCTCCCCGAGATCTGCTTGAACCATCATCAGTAAAAGGTATGAAAAGAAGCTGCATTGTGTTTGGCTGAATTCTTACTACACCCTGCATCATCATCACTATAGACTTCCAGGGACCAGTCTCACCTGTGGGAGACTTACTACCAAGCTGCCCCATAACATCCCCTGTGAAAGTCCTTAGAGCAGCGCTGGTACAATTTACCAGAAACCGCAGGTGGCGTCACGAACTACCTATCCTAATAATCCCCTGTAAATATTCCCCATCGCATTGACTGCCAGGGCCACGGACCGAGTCCCGCTGCCAGTGACATCTCCCATAGAAATCTATGGGCTCGGCTCCAAGTACCCCATAGACCTGGTATCCACAATTGTGGGCGAGTCATACCAATCCCAGGGCAGTAAAAAATTGATCTACAGACAGTAGAGCCGGGGATCCCGGAGGAAGGGAAAATGCCCAGGATTGAGGGTCCCCTTGCAGAAGTGAGATAACAATTCCCACTCTCTGCTCCTCACTCCCTGATGATCGAGGCCGAAGCCGAAAATACAATTTACATGCCTCCCGGAAGGTGAAAAATTTGTCTCGCCCACCAGTGAACCTGTCCGGGAGAGCTACTTTAGGTTCAACTCTGGTTTGCTCCAGGGGAGACAAAACTTTGGACTTAATGTCCGTCAGCTCCATGGATAATCCCTGCAACTGCAGAGCCAGCTGGGCTACTGGATCCATGGTAACTGGAGATAATTTTTATGGCCAGTGAAAATGTCACGCTGTCTAATGATATGTATACAATGTCAGTAAACTATTAATACAGGAACAACACTCTATACAACAACTAGTATAGCAACATCAGCATGTAAGTATAGAATAGATTTACCTGACACGATATCTGCTGAACTCAGAGTTAATCTTGAGGACTTGATGAGCTGAAACAGGAAAGAGGTGGACCGGGATCTAACCTGACCCTAAACTGGGGTCCTAACTAATCCCTCACCTTGGAGGTACTGATAATGGTTCAGAGGTCCAAGTCTCCAACCTAACCCTGTCTCCTATCAGACCCTGAACCCTGTAATCAGTCCTAAGAAGGATCCTGATTACCACCAAAGGGATATGGGCTGATCTCAGCTAAATACACAGATTAGACATATAAGACAGACAGGATAGCACACGCTTGCATACACACTCAAACACCAAAGGAACATAAATGGTCTGGGAAATAAACTCTAACCAAGTTGAGCTTAGAACAACTAAGGAGCTCACAACTAAAGTCTATACAGATTCATTCCTATCTGTGGTCTGCATGAAGGTTTCACTGGCAACTCCCCAAGCAGACAACCAGGAATTTAAAGGAAACCAATCAACAAATAATCAATTGCAGCCGGGAGAAACTGCACCCAGTCCCAGCACCGAGCACAGACAGAATTAACTCCCTAGCTGCCAAACACAAAGAAACAGCAGCTCAGCTGTGAGAAGTCAAAATGTGCAACCGCAACGATCTTCGTGGCAATGCACACATGACAATAATGTACTGGTCACTACAACGTACTGGTCACTACAGCGGCAGTTTGCAACTTTCACTCGGCAACATCCACTGCTGCCTGTTTCTGGAAAACACCCATGAAGTCAAAATCGTCACTACATCTGTAGATAAATTCCCCAAGGGGTATAATTTCCAAAATGGGGTCACTTGAGGGGGGATTCTCCTCTTCTAGCAATTAGGGTCTCTGTATATGAAGTCTTCAAACTATTCTAGGAAAATCTGCGCTCCAGGAGGCAAATAGAGCTCCGTTCCTCCCGAATCTCTCAGTATGGCTAAGCAGTACTGTACAGCCACATATGGGGTATTGCCACGTTCAGTAGAAATTGTGGGACAAATTTTGGGGCCATTTGTACCCACTTCTTGTGTGAAAACGTAAAATCTTTGGCTTAAACTAAATTTTGATGCTAAAAATGTATTTATTTTTTTCTTCACTGCCCAATGGTATAAAATTCTGTGACACACCTGTAGTGTCAATATAATCACTGCACCCCTAGATGAATTCATTGAGAGGTGTAGTTTGTAAAATGGGGTCATGTATGGGGGATTCTGCTGTTCTGGCACCTCAGGGGCTCTCCCAGGGGGTCATGGTACTTGGAAACCATAACAGTAAAATCTGGCACTCCTTCCCTTCTGAGCTTTTCACTGTGCCTGAAAAATATTTCCCGATTACATGTAGGGTATGGGCGCACTTAGGAGAAAATGGACCTCAGTTTGTTGTAAAAAAAAATCTTATCATCCCTTATAAAAATTAAAAACTTGGGGCTAAAACAATATTTTTGTGATGAAAATGTGATTTTATTATTTTCACGGCTCAACGTTATAAACTGTGAAGCATCTGGGGGTTCAAGGTGCTTACCATGCATCTAAATACATTCCTTGAGGGGTCTAGTTTCCAAAATGGTGTTACTTGTGGGGTGTTTCCACTGTTTAGGCACTTCAGGGGCTCTCCAAATGCGACATGACGTGCGCTAATGATTCCAGGAAATTTTACATTCAAAAAGTCAAATGGCGCTCCTTCCCTTCTGAGCCCTGCTGTGCGTCCAAACAGTAGTTTTCTCCCTCATATGGGGTATCGGCATGCTCAGGAGAAATTGCACAACAAATTGTATGAAACAATATCTCCTCTTACCCTTATGAAAATGCAATATTTTGTGCTGAAAACATTTGTGGGAAAAATTTGATTGTTTTTTATTTTTACGTCTCAACTTTATAAACTTCTGTGAAGCACCTGAGGGTTCAATGTGCTCACCATGCATCTAGATTAGATCCCTGAGGGTCTAGTTTCCAAAATGGTGTCAATTATGGGGGATTTTCACAGTTTACGCACATCAGGGGCTCTCCAAACTTGACATGGCGTCCAATTATTCCAGCAAATTTTGAACTCAAAAAGTCAAATGGCACTCCTGCCCTTCTGAGCTCTGCCATGCGCCCAAACAGTAGATTTCCCCCACATATGGGGTATCGAAATGCTCAGGAGAAATTACACAACAAAATATTGAGTTCATTTTTTCCTGTTACCCTTGTCAAAATAAAAAAAAATTGTATCTGATGTCAATTTTTTGTGAAACAAAGTTAAATGTTCGTATTTTTTTTCCAAAAAATTCCTGTGAAGCACCTGAAGGGTTAATAAACTTCTTGAATGTGGTTTTGAGTACCTTGAGGTGCAATTTTTAGCATGGTGTCACTTTTGGGTATATTCTATCATATAGACCCCTCAAAGTGACTTCAATGTGAGGTGGTCCCTAAAAAAATGGTTTTGTAAATTTTGTTTGAAAAAATGAGAAATCGCTGGTCAACTTTTAACCCTTATAACGTCCTAACAAAAACAATTTGGTTCCAAAATTGTGCTGATGTAAAGTAGACATGTGGGAAATGTTATTTATTAACTATTATGTGTCACATAACTCTCTGGTTTAAGGGCATAAAAAGTTTGAAAATTGCAAAATTTTCACCAAATTTCTGTTTTTCACAAATAAACACAAGTTATATTGAAGATATTTTACCACATGAAGTACAATACGTCACGGAAAAAATCTCAGAATCACCAGGATCCATGGAAGCTCCAGCGTTATTACCTCATAAAGGGACAGAGGTCAGAAACGTAAAAATGTGTCTGGTCATTAACAAGCAAACCACCTGCAGAGGTAAAGGGGTTAAGACCTGTCATCACCTCTGCTCACTGTAACCTCGCTGACCAGACCTGTCATCACCTTGCTCGCTGTAACCCTCTCACCAGACCTGTCATAACCTCTGCTCACCTGTAACACTCTGACCAGACCTGTCACCTCTGCTCACCTGTAACCCTCTCACCAGACCTGTCATCACCTCTGCTCACCTGTAACCCTCTGACCAGACATGTCATCACCTCTGCTCACCTGTAACCCTCTCACCAGACCTGTCATCACCTCTGCTCACCTGTAACCCTCTGACCAGACATGTCATCACCTCTGCTCACCTGTAACCCTCTCACCAGACCTGTCATCACCTCTGCTCACCTGTAACCCTCTGACCAGACCTGTCATCACCTCTGCTCATCTGTAACCCTCTGACCAGACCTGTCATCACCTCTGCTCACCTGTAACCCCTAACCAGTTGGGATACTGTTGTTTGCTACCTGTATGGATGCTGTACAGTTCCCAGCTCTGCTGTGTAGCCGTACTTGTGTTGTGATGTCTCTCCTCTGCTGCACAACCATCCGCATGTGCGGTCCCTGGCTGCTGCTGTGGAAGCTATTCGTGCGTTGCAAGGTCCTCTGCAGCTGGTGCATGACTTTCCACGTGCGTTCAGGCTTGCAGCTGCTGCCAGGTGCCTTAAGCCTGTGCTGACTGCGCTGTAATGGTTTGTCTGTGTTTAGGGTGCGCACGGCCACACCTTCCCTGATTTTATTAGGGCAGTGTGTGCACTTGAATTGCTGTCCCCAGCCTATTGCTGAGAAGCTCCTATTTAAAGTTCCTTTTTCCTGTTGGGCATTGCCAGAGCTTCGCATTAAGTTCCTGAACCTTGCCATGTGTGTTTTGGTGCTCATCTCCTGTTCTGCTTGCGATCAGTTCTAGAAAAGCTGATGTGCTTTGTCCTGTCCTGTTTTTCCACCTTCTCTGGGGGCTGAGTACCCAGACCCGTTTCTGTTTGTGCCCTGTTTTTCCACCTTCCCTGAAGGCTGCATATCCAGGCCCGTTTCTGTTGTGTCTTGTTTTCCGCCTCCCTGAGGGCTGCATTCTCAGGCCTGAATCCTTGATCTTTTCCTGTACCTGACCATGTCTGGACTGTGTCCTCTGTGTTATGTTCCTGAAGTCTCTCTGTGTCTGGAACCATGTACCCAGTGACTGTGAACTAACCTGTAACCCCTCTGACCAGACCTATCACCTCTGCTCACCTGTAACCCCTTTGACCAGACATGTCATCACTTCTGCTCACTTGTATCCCCTCTGACCAGACCTGTCATCACCTCTTCTCACTTGTAACCCATCTGAACAGACCTGACATCATCTCTACTTACCTGTCACACCTAAGACCAGACGTCACCTCTGCTCACCTGTAATCCCTCCCATGACCTGTCATCACCTCTGCTCAAATGTAACCTGTAACGCCGGTGTGTTTGTGCCTTGTTTTCCCGGCGTTACTCTGCATGTCTCTGCTTTAACCCTTTGCTCGTTTCCCCCTAACCAGTTGGGATACTGTTGTTTGCTACCTGTATGCATGCTGCTCAGTTCCCAGCTCTGCTGCGTAGCCGTACTTGTGTTGTGATGTCTCTGTTCCGCTGCACAACCATCCGCATGTGCGGTCCCTGGCTGCTGCTGTGGAAGCTATCCGTGCGTTGCAAGGTCCTCTGCAGCTGGTGCATGACTTTCCACGTGTGTTCAGGCTTGCAGCCGCTGCCAGGTGCCTTAAGCCTGTGCTGTAATGGTTTGTCTGTGCTTAGGGTGCACACGGCCACACCTTTCCTGATTTTATTAGGGCAGTGTGTGCACTTGAATTGCTGTTACCAGCCTATTGCTGAGAAGCTCCTATTTAAAGTTCCTTTTTCCTGTTGGGCATTGCCAGAGCTTCGCATTAAGTTCCTGAACCTTGCCATGTGTGTTTTGGTGCTCATCTCCTGTTCTGCTTGCGATCAGTTCTAGGAAAGCTGATGTGCTTTGTCCTGTCCTGTTTTTCCACCTTCTCTGGGGGCTGAGTACCCAGACCGGTTTCTGTTTGTGTCCTGTTTTTCCACCTTCCCTGGAGGCTGCATATCCAGGCCCGTTTCTGTTGTGTCTTGATTTACGCCTCCCTGAGGGCTGCATTCTCAGGCCTGAATCCTTGATCTTTTCCTGTACTTGACCATGTCTGGACTGTGTCCTCTGTGTTATGTTCCTGAAGTCCCTCTGTGTCTGGAACCATGTACCTAGTGACTGTGAACTAACCTGGGTTCGTCTTTTAAAGATAGAGTCCAGTGTTTTTGCTGAGCGTCTACTATGCTGTGCTCAGCCTGCTATGCGGTGCTAGCTCCGTCCGGCCCCCGGTCCAATCCGGCGGTGCTTGCACCATCCCGCTTGAGTTCCTTCGTAGGTCCAGAGTCTGGCGACCGCTGTCTGGTACCCGGAGCCTGACTACCGCTGCCTGGTCCTGTGCAGTCCGTGTCTTAGTCGATGACCTGAGCTGCCAGGCCAGTGTTCCTGCTCCTGTGCTGTATGTGTTGCAGCCAATGACTTGAGCTGCCACGCTTGTGTCCCTGATGTCCTGCCGGTGTCCCTGATGTTCTCTGCCTTGAGCCGTGTCCCGATGTCCTGCCGGTTCCCTGGGGTCCGTCCTGTGATGTCTGTCCAAGGCCGGTGTCTGATGTTCTCCCGCTGAGCCTGCACTACGCATGAGAGGTTCTCCCAGTATGCCTGTGCCAGATGACCTTGGACTGTATCAACCCGTGATGACCTCCTGCCATCGTCTGTTAAAGGGAATCTGTCACCCCAAAATTGCCATATCAGATAAAGATATGGCTGAATAGTGCGTCCCATAACAAAGCTAACGGTGGGTATCATATATCATGATACCCCCGTTTTCAGATCAAAATACCTTTGTAAACTTCGTTTTTTTCCCTGTCAATCATGGCAGTCAGGTCAGGAGGGCGGCGATTTCCATGTCCTCACCTCCCCCCGCTCCTCGGTATCCGTTGCGTATCGCCGTCTGTGAATCCCACAGACGCCGTTCAGCTTCCCGCAATTGCGCAATTCAAATTCGGACGGCGCATGCGCAGTGTGCTTTGCCCGACAGTGGGCAAAGCATAAAATCAGTACAGCGCATGCGCTGCTCTTTCGTTGCCCCGGAAATGTCTGCTTGCCTTGGACGACTCATATGCAACACGATATAATAAAGTGCTCCTGACGAAGATCGGCGACACGCGCGTTGAGGCGGCAGGCTGGGGGCAGGGGTCTCTTTCCACATGTAAGCTACCTTTTTAGGCACTGGCACTTTATTATATTGTGTTGCATATGAGGCACTATTGACACTGACGATTTATACTGAGCTGCTGGCACAGATGCACTTTATACGCTCAAGAGATATTTATTTATATAACTATGGCACTGACTTAACACACTATGGGTGTTCATGACTTTCTGAGCTCAGCTGCATTGAAATATCTTAGTAATTAACCCTCTATACAACCTTAGGTAACTTCAGTTATAGTTTTCTTATTTATTTAACACATCACTTAGACTTTGAATTTTACTGTTGCTCAGGTGCACTTTAGCACTATATTATTATATAATTATTAATATAATTTTTTGTTTTCTGAGCTTCAGTTCATGTCTTATATTTTATGTGTTCTAATAATTTAACTTTCAGTTATTTTGGTTATTTACACTATGTAACTTCTTTTTGTGGTTAAAGAATTTTTTTTTCCCCTTTTCCCCATTTCTTCCTGCTTGGTATGTGGTTACTCCCTAATTATTTGTTATTGTGTACAATTATCTATTAAAATTATTGTTATACTTGAAACTCTGGACCCTTTGCTTGTTTTTTTCAGCATATAGGGCTTATATGTGTAGTTTACTGTCTTCACTTCTGTTCACCTGTAACCCCTAAGACCAGACCTGACCACCTCTGCTGACCTGTAACCCCTCTGACCGGACCTATCATCATCTCTGCTCACCTGTAACCCCTCTGACCAGACCTATCACCTCTGTTCACCTGTAACCTCGCTGAATAGCCCTGACATTACCTCTGCTGACCTGTAACCCTCTGACCGGACCTATCATCATCTCTGCTCACCTGTAACCCCTAAGACCAGACCTGACCACCTCTGCTGACCTGTAACCCTCTGACCGGACCTATCATCATCTCTGCTCACCTGTAACCCCTCTGACCAGACCTGACCACCTCTGCTGACCTGTAACCCTCTGACCGGACCTATCATCACCTCTGCTCACCTATAACCCTCTGAACAGACCTGTCATCACCTCTGCTCACCTGTAACCCTCTGACCGGACCTATCATCATCTCTGCTCACCTGTAACCCCTCTGACCAGACCTGACCACCTCTGCTGACCTGTAACCCTCTGACCGGACCTATCATCATCTCTGTTCACCTGTAACCCCTCTGACCAGACCTGACCACCTCTGCTGACCTGTAACCCTCTGACCGGACCTATCATCATCTCTGCTCACCTGTAACCCCTCTGACCAGACCTGACCACCTCTGTTCACCTGTAACCTCGCTGACAGGACCTATCATCACCTCTGCTCACCTGTAACCCTCTGAACAGACCTGTCATCACCTCTGCTCACCTGTAACCCCTCTGACCAGCCCTGACATTACCTCTGCTCACCTGTATCCCCTCTGACAGCCCTGACATTACCTCTGCTGACCTGTAACCCTCTGACAGGACCTATCATCATCTCTGCTCACCTGTAACCCCTAAGACCAGACCTGACATTACCTCTGCTCACCTGTAACCCCTAAGACCAGACCTGACCACCTCTGCTGACCTGTAACCCTCTGACCGGACCTATCATCATCTCTGTTCACCTGTAACCCTCTGACCAGACCTGACCACCTCTGCTGACCTGTAACCTCTGACCGGACCTATCATCATCTCTGCTCACCTGTAACCCTCTGACCAGACCTGACCACCTCTGTTCACCTGTAACCTCGCTGACAGGACCTATCATCACCTCTGCTCACCTGTAACCCTCTGAACAGACCTGTCATCACCTCTGCTCACCTGTAACCCCTCTGACCAGCCCTGACATTACCTCTGCTCACCTGTAACCCTCTTGAACAGCCTGACATTACCTTCTGCTACCTGTAACCTCGCTGACAGGACCTATCATCATCTCTGCTCACCTGTAACCCCTAGACAGACCTGCATTACCTCTGCTCACCTGTAACCCTCTAAGAACAGACCTGTACACCTCTGCTGACCTGTAACCCTCTGACCGGACTATCTACATCTCTGCTCACCTGTAACCCCTCTGACCAGACCTGACACCTCTGCTGACCTGTAACCTCTGACGGACCTATCATCATCTCTGCTCACCTGTAACCTCTCTGACCAGACCTGACCACCTCTGTTCACCTGTAACCTCGCTGACAGGACCTTCATCACCTCTGCTCACCTGTAACCCTCTGACCAGACCTGTCATCACCTCTGCTACCTGTATCCCCTCTGACCAGCCCTGACATTACCTCTGCTCACCTGTAACCCCTCTGACCAGACCTATCACTTCTGTTCTCCTGTAACCTCGCTGACAGGACCTGTCATCACCTCTGCTCACCTGTAACTCTCTGCCGGACCTGTCATCACCTCTGCTTACCTGTAACCCTCTGCCAGATCTGTCATCACCTCCGCTCACCTGTAACCCTCTGACCAGACCTGTCATCACCTCTGCTCACCTGTAACCCTCTGCCAGACCTGTCATCACCTCTGCTCACCTGTAACCCTCTGCCAGACCTGTCATCACCTCTGCTCACCTGTAACTCTCTGCCAGACCTGTCATCATCTCTGCTCACCTGTAACCCCTCTGACCAGACATGTCTTCACCTCTGTTCACATTTAACCCTCTGCCAGACCTGTCATCACCTCTGCTCACCTGTAACTTCGCTGACCAGACCTGTCATCACCTCTGCTCACCTATAACCTCGCTGACCAGACCTGTTATCACCTCTGCTTACCTGTAAGCTCGCTGACCAGACCTGTCATCACCTCTGCTTACCTATAACCTCGCTGACCAGACCTGTCATCACCTCTGCTTACCTGTAACCCTCTGACCAGACCTGTCATCACCTCTACTCACCTGTAACCTCTCTAACCAGACCTGTCATCACCTCTGCTCACCTGTAACCCCTAAGACCAGACCTGACCGCCTCTGCTAACCTGTAACCCTCTGACAGGACCTGTCGTCACCTCTGCTCACCTATAACCTCGCTGACCAGACCTGTCATCACCTCTGCTCACCTGTATCCCCTCTGACCAGCCCTGACATTACCTCTGCTCACCTGTAATCCCTCTGACCAGACATATCACCTCTGTTCACCTGTAACCTCGCTGACCAGACCTGTCATCACCTCTGCTCACCTGTATCCCCTCTGAACAGCCATGACATTACCTCTGCTCACCTGTAACCCTCTGACCAGACCTATCACCTCTGTTCACCTGTAACCCTTCTGACCAGACCTATCACCTCTGTTCTCCTGTAACCTCGCTGACCAGACCTGTCATCACCTCTGCTCACCTGTAACCTCGCTGACCAGACCTGTCATCACCTCTGCTCACCTGTAACCTCTCTAACCAGACCTTTCATCACCTCTGCTCACCTGTAACCTCTCTAACCAGACCTGTCATCACCTCTGCTCAACTGTAACCTCTCTAACCAGACCTGTCTTCACCTTCGTGCTCAGTGTCAGGACATCATGTTTCATGGAGACAATGAAGCTTTGGACCTCTCTGCTATTTATGGCAGATGAAACTGCAGTGAGGATACTCAGCATTCAGGACGCTGGTGATATTAGGAGACTAACCTTCTAGCTGGACCCCACCTGGGACCCTGACCTCAGACAGGAGTGTCATCGCCCACACCTGGACCTCACTGTTATCATCCACACTTGGTCCCGGACCTCGAACCACAGCTACAACGCGACATGGACCGAAGTGGAATCCTCCACATCGGACCTCGGACAGAACTAATGTACAGACACAGATTTATAAAGACTGTTTAATTGTAGACGCTGTAAATGGAGCAATAAAATAAATCCTCTGCCATGAAAAGTAAAATGTCTGCTCTACAGGGCAGCGCGCTGATATTGCTTCACACCTGAGATAATGACCTCATCTGCTGGAGCAGCGGCGCTCAGCTGCCTTCCTCCTCCTCGGAGACCTGCTCGGCGGGAATCAGCCGCAGGTTGTTGGCTCTCACGCTGGTGAGGGTGGGACAGACGCTCATGAGGTCGGACACCCCTGCAGTGTGACCCCTGAACCGTCCACACTCAGCTGTACATGGCCGCATGTCTCAGGAAGCGCAGACCTAGACAAGAGAGAAGAACGGGAAGTCAGAATCTATACGCAGGGCGCTGAACCGTAAGACAGCCATGAAAAAACTGAGTACACCCTCTAGAATTCTATAGTTTTACGTATCAGGACATATAAAAGCATCTGGTCTTAAAATTGAGTAAAGGAACAAATCACACAGAGTGATCATTTACCAAAAACAAGACCAAAATGCAGAAGCCATGTGAAAAAATAAGTACACCCAAGAATCAGCAGCTTGTAGGAGCTTCTTTAAGTGCAAAAATGTCAAGTTGTGGTTTTCTGTATCACTTTCTCGGCCTCTTGCATCTTCCGGAGGGTTTTCGCCTCTTGTCTTTAGTTTGCGTTTTGTGGGAGTTCAATTCTGCAACGTTTCTCTTAAGGTCCCATCACAGCATTACTACTGTGTAGTGGTGTCTGTCACTTTACCAGCCGGGGGGGGGTCCTGTCCTTCTCAGCTGGTGAGGGGGGGGGTCCTGTCATTCTCAGCCGGCGGGGGGGTCCTGTCCTTCTCAGCCAGGGGGGTTCCTGTCCTTCTCAGCCGTGTGAGGGGGGGGGGGGTCCTGTCCTTCTCAGCCGGGCGGGGAGGTCCTGTCCTTCTCAGCCAGGGGGGTTCCTGTCCTTCTCAGCCAGTGAGGGGGGGGGGTCCTGTCCTTCTCAGCCGGGCGGGGAGGTCCTGTCCTTCTCAGCCAGGGGGGTTCCTGTCCTTCTCAGCCAGGGGGGCTCCTGTCCTTCTCAGCCAGTGGGGTTCCTGTCCTTCTCACCCAGGGGGGTTCCTGTCCTTCTCAGCCAGGGGGGCTCCTGTCCTTCTCAGCCAGGGGAGCTCCTGTCCTTCTCAGCCAGGTTCTTTGCTTTCTCAGCCGGGTACTTTGCTTTTTTCAGCCAGGTTCTTTGCGCTTCCTCAGCCGGGTACTTTGCGCTTTCTCAGCCGGGTACTTTGCGCTTTCTCAGCCGGGTTCTTTGCTTTCTCAGCCGGGTACTTTGCGCTTTCTCAGCCGGGTTCTTTGCTTTATCAGCCGGGTACTTTGCTTTATCAGACGGGTACTTTGCGCTTTCTCAGCCGGGTTCTTTGCGCTTTCTCAGCCGGGTTCTTTGCTTTCTCAGCCGGGTACTTTGCGCTTTCTCAGCCGGGTTCTTTGCTTTATCAGCCGGGTACTTTGCTTTATCAGACGGGTACTTTGCGCTTTCTCAGCGGGGTTCTTTGCTTTCTCAGCCGGGTACTTTGCTTTTTTCAGCCAGGTTCTTTGTGCTTTCTCAGCCGGGTACTTTGCGCTTTCTCAGCCGGGTTCTTTGCGCTTTCTCAGCCGGGTTCTTTGCTTTCTCAGCCGGGTACTTTGCGCTTTCTCAGCCGGGTTCTTTGCTTTATCAGCCGGGTACTTTGCTTTATCAGACGGGTACTTTGCGCTTTCTCAGCGGGGTTCTTTGCTTTCTCAGCGGGGTTCTTTGCTTTCTCAGCCGGGTACTTTGCTTTTTTTCAGCCGGGTACTTTGCGCTTTCTCAGCCAGGTATTTTGCCTTCTCAGCTGTGTTTGCTTTCTCAGCCATTCTAATGTAGATTTGCTGCTTGCGATGATTGTCCAGCTTTTGCCAGACACTATGGCCAAACATTGCTTTTTAAATTCATGTGTCAGTTGTTCTAGAAATGTTGTGGCTTGTTTAGGTGCCACTTTGGAAACTTCAGCCTTGCTACCATGTTGTTTTCAGTAACATAAGGCTTTCTCCTGGAAACCCTTCTGCACAAGCCGCACTCGTCCAGTCAAATATTAATTATGGTAATCCTAATTGTCCTAAAAAGGGAAAGGTTTATTCTGATTTCACGTCAGATATTGAGAAGAACCTGCAGATGTGTCTTTTTATATAGTGGATGGAAACTTCTGGTTTCAACTGTAGATATGTTTCCTTAGAGTCTGCAATGTGGGATTGCACAGTGCGCTCCACAGATGCTGAACATACCGCGCCTCACAGAAATGGCATCATTTTGGGGCAGTTCACTGCATACGGACTCAACGCCCTCAGCCATCCCACGACCAGGGAGATTAGGAGACTGGGGTAGGAGTCAGGTTTGAAAGCACCAATGTGCTTCACCAAACCTGTAGGATGTAGATGGAAAGTAGGCTCAGATACATTTGCCCCAAGTTATGCTAATCTCTATATGGGGCTTTCGAGTCCGCCTTCATCGCGCAGTCCCCACTGGTGGTTGATCTTTTTATAATATGGACTGGTTCAGAGTTAGAAGCGCGTGAATTTACCCAATCCTTAAATGTAAATACTTGGGGTCTTAAATTTACCTCCAACATCTCTAATACAAGTATTCAATTTTTGGACCTTATGGTTAATATCGACCATCATGGTCGAATCTCAACTTCAACTCACTTTAAGGAAGTAGATGTTAACAGCTACCTTAGCTTTTCTAGCGGCCATCTACCAAAATGGATTCTAAACATCCCTACGGGCAATATTGGAGGGTCCGCAAGAATTGTACCTATGACACTGACTTTCATAAAGAGGCTAAAATCTTGAAAGATAGATTCATAGTTAAGGGTTACCCAAGAAATTATTGCAGGATGCCTTGACTATGGCCAGTGGACTCTCACAAAGAAGCTGTATTGCGAAAATAAAAGATAGAAGTAAGACTGACCCACAAAGGAATGATGAATCCTCTCATTGAGTGAAATGGAGCCTCATCACTACTTTTAATCAGTCTCATACATCCATACGCAACCTACTTAGGAAATACTGGTTCATTTTAAAGGGTGATCCTGTTTTGTCGGCACATTTACCAATGCAGCTTATCACCATCTTTAGAAAAAATCGAACCCTTCGGAACTTGGTGGCTCCTAGTAACATCTCTGTTAGGCCTTCATCTTTACCACCCACCCAGGGTTGGTCCAGCACCCGGTGTTTTGCATGCCGGGCTCCTAAGTGCCTCTGCAGCACGTCTGTTATGAATGGGGTGCAACATTTCAAATCTGGAACTACTGGTACATTCAAAATTAACTGCCATGTCACCTGTCAGTCAAGTGATGTCACCTGTTATGTCACCTGTCAGTCAAGTGATGTCACCTGTTATGTCACCTGTCAGTCAAGTGATGTCACCTGTTATGTCACCTGTCAGTCAAGTGATGTCACCTGTTATGTCACCTGTCAGTCAAGTGATGTCATTTATCTAATTGAATGTGACTGTGGGCTCCAGTATGTGGGGAGGACTATACAGAGTATGCACAACAGGCTGAATAAACATTGCCAGAACATCAGGAACGGATTTTTGTTGCATAGCCTTTCAAAATATTTTTTGCTTGCACATAACAAAAATCCAAATTTGCTGAAACTCCCCATCATAGATCACATTCGTGATGACGTAATAAATCGCTATGATAATTTCATTAGGAGAGAGAGCTTCTGGATTTATAAACTCGGCACCTTGGCCCCAGAGGGGTTAAACCTTACTATTGAGAAAACTAACTGAGATCTGCTGGCTACTGATGTTTCTAATTATTTTAGTATTTTTATTCTGCAATTTTTATCATGAGCAATTTTTTAACCTTTTATTTCTGCATCTTTTATCATGAATGTTTTTTTTACATAGGTTTATATATAGGTTTTTTTTTTTCTCTTACTTTTAGTAATTTGCTTAAGTTTGTAATTGTCTATGATGTAACTAATTGTTTGTCATTTCTCATTGGCCACTGCCCCTTTATATATCCTCCCCCTGTGCACTTTATCATTGCCACCTGAGGAAGACAGAATTACCTGTTGAAACGCGTTGTGGTTTTAATAAAAGAAGATTGTTTATTAATTTAGCCCTGTTTTTGCGCTCCTGCTGACCGGGTTTCATCCAACTCTGCAGATACATTACCTGACTCTTACTCCACTCTGCTATTCTCCCTGGTCACAGGATGGCTGTACAGCGCAATGTGCGCGCCGAGCAGCGGACCGCCCCACAACGATGACACTAACGGTGAGGCACGTTGGTGTTCATCATCTGTAGAGCGCACTGTGTGCTCCAAGCTGCAGACCGCCCCACAACGATGACACTTTCGGTGAGGCACGTTGGTGTTCATCATCTGTAGAGCGCACTGTGTGCTCCAAGCAGCGGACCGCCCCACAATGATGACACTTCGGTGAGGCACGATGGTGTTCATCATCTGTAGAGCGCACTGTGTGCTCCAAGCAGCGGACGCCCCACAATGATGACACTTCCGGTGAGGCACGTTGGTGTTCATCATCTGTAGAGCGCACTGTGTGCTCCAAGCTGCAGACCGCCCCACATCGATGACACTTTCGGTGAGGCACGTTGGTGTTCATCATCTGTAGAGCGCACTGTGTGCTCCAAGCAGCGGACCGCCCCACAACGATGACACTTCCGGTGAGGCACGTTGGTGTTCATCATCTGTAGAGCGCAGTGTGTTCCAAGCTGCAGACCGCACCACAACGATGACACTTCCGGTGAGGCACGTTGGTGTTCATCATCTCTAGAACGCACTGTGTGCTCCAAGCAGTGGACCGCCCCACAATGATGACACTTCGGTGAGGCACGTTGGTGTTCATCATCTGTAGAGAGCAGTGTGCTCCAAGCTGCAGGACCGCACCACAACGATGACACTTCCGGTGAGGCACGTTGGTGTTCATCATCTGTAGAACGCACTGTGTGCTCCAAGCTGAAGACGCCCCACAACGATGACACTTCCGGTGAGGCACGTTGGTGTTCATCATCTGTAGAGAGCACTGTGTGCTCCAAGCTGCAGACTGCCCCACAACGATGACACTTCCGGTGAGGCACGTTGGTGTTCATCATCTGTAGAGCGCACTGTGTGCTCCAAGCTGCAGACCGCCCCACAATGATGACACTTCCGGTGAGGCATGTTGGTGTTCATCATCTGTAGAGCGCACTGTGCTCCAAGCAGTGGACCGCCCCACAACGATGACACTTCCGGTGAGGCACGTTGGTGTTCATCATCTCTAGAACGCACTGTGTGCATCAAGCAGCGGACCGCCCCACAATCATGACACTTCCGGTGAGGCACGTTGGTGTTCATCATCTGTAGAACGCACTGTGTGGTCCAAGCTGCAGACTGCCCCACAATGATGACACTTCCGGTGAGGCACGTTGGTGTTCATCATCTGTAGAACGCACTGTGTGCTCCAAGCTGCAGACCGCCCCACAATGATGACACTTCCGGTGAGGCACGTTGGTGTTCATCATCTCTAGAACGCACTGTGTGCATCAAGCAGCGGACCGCCCCACAATGATGACACTTACGGTGAGGCACGTTGGTGTTCATCATCTGTAGAACGCACTGTGTGCTCCAAGCTGCAGACTGCCCCACAACGATGACACTTCCGGTGAGGCACGTTGGTGTTCATCATCTCTAGAACGCACTGTGTGCATCAAGCAGCGGACCGCCCCACAATGACACTTACGGTGAGGCACGTTGGTGTTCATCATCTGTAGAGCGCACTGTGTGCTCCAAGCAGCGGACCGCCCCACAATGATGACGCTTCGGTGAGTCACGTTGGTGTTCATCATCTGTAGAGCGCACTGTGCGCTCCAAGCTGCAGACTGCCCCACAACGATGACACTTCGGTGAGGCACGTTGGTGTTCATCATCTGTAGAGCGCATGTGGCTCTAAGCAGCAGACTGCCCACAACGATGACACTTCGGTGAGGCACGTTGGTGTTCATCATCTGTAGAGCGCACTGTGTGCTCCAAGCTGCGACTGCCCCACAAGATGACACTTCCGGTGAGGCACGTTGGTGTTCATCATCTGTAGAGCGCACTGTGTGCTCCAAGCAGCGGACCGCCCCACAATGATGACACTTCCGGTGAGGCACGATGGTGTTCATCATCTGTAGAGCGCACTGTGTGCTCCAAGCAGTGGACCGCCCACAACGATGACACTTCCGGTGAGGCACGATGGTGTACATCATCTGTAGAACGCACTGTGTGCTCCAAGCTGTGGACCGCCCCACAATGATGACACTTCCGGTGAGGCACGATGGTGTACATCATCTGTAGAGCGCACTGTGTGCTCCAAGCTGCAGACCGCCCCACAATGATGACCCTTCCGGTGAGGCACGTTTGTGTTGATCATCTGTAAAACGCACTGTGTGCTCCAAGCTGCAGACCGCCCCACAACGATGACACTTCCGGTGAGGCACGTTGGTGTTCATCATCTGTAGAGCACTGTGTGCTCCAAGCTGCAGACCGCCCCACAATGATGACACTTCCGGTGAGCCACGTTGGTGTTCATCATCTGTAGAGCGCACTGTGTGCTCCAAGCAGTGGACCGCCCCACAATAATGACACTTCCGGTGAGGCACGTTGGTGTTCATCATCTCTAGAACGCACTGTGTGCTCCAAGCTGCAGACTGCCCCACAACGATGACACTTCCGGTGAGGCACGTTGGTGTTCATCATCTGTAGAGCGCAGTGTGCTCCAAGCTGCAGACTGCCCCAGAACGATGACACTTCCGGTGAGGCACGTTGGTGTTCATCATCTGTAGAGCGCAGTGTGCTCCAAGCTGCAGACCGCACCACAACGATGACACTTTCGGTGAGGCACGTTGGTGTTCATCATCTCTAGAACGCACTGTGTGCTCCAAGCAGTGGACCGCTGTCATGTGTGCATTGCCACGAAGATCGTCGCGGTTGCACATTTTGACTTCTCACAGCTGAGTTGCTGTTTCTTTGTGTTTGGCAGCTAGGGAGTTAATTCTGTCTGTGCTCGGTGCTGGGACTGGGTGCAGTTTCTCCCGGCTGCAATTGATTATTTGTTGATTGGTTTCCTTTAAGTTTCTGGTTGTCTGCTTTGGGAGTTGCCAGTGAAACACTTCATGCAGACCACAGATAGGAATGAATCTGTATAGACTCTAGTTGAGAGCTCCTTAGTTGTTTTAAGCTTAACTTGCTTAGAGTTTATTTCCCAGACCATTTATGTTCCTTCGGTGTTTGAGTGTGTATGCAAGAGAGTGCTATCCTGTCTGTCTTATATGTCTAATCTGTGTATTTAGCTGAGATCAGCCCATATCCCTTTGGTGGTAATCAGGATCGTTCTTAGGACTGATTACAGGGTTCAGGGTCTGATAGGAGACAGGGTTAGGCTGGAGACTTGGACCTCTGAACCATTATCAGTACCTCCAAGGTAAGGGATTAGTTAGGACCCCAGTGTAGGGTCAGGTTAGACCCCGGTCCTCCTCTTTCCTGTTACAGCTCATCAAGTCCTCAAGATTAACCCTGAGTTCAACTGATATCGTCTCTGCACATCTAGTCCTCAAGATTAACCCTAAGTTCTGCTGATATTGTGTCAGGTAAATCTATTTTATACTTACATTCTTATGTTGCTAAACTATATGTTGTATAGAGTGTGGTTCCTGTATAAATAGTTTACTGACATTGTATTCATATCATTAGACAGCGTGACATTTTCACTGGCCTTAAAAAATTATCTCTAGTTACCATGGATCCAGTAGCCCAGCTGGCTCTGCAGTTGCAGGGATTATCCATGGAGCTGACGGACATTAAGTCCAAAGTTTTGTCTCCCCTGGAGCAAACCAGAGTTGAACCTAAGGTGGCTCTTCCAGATAGGTTCACTGGTGGGCGAGACAAATTTTTTACCTTCCGGGAGGCATGTAAATTATATTTTCGGCTTCGGCCGCGATCATCAGGGAGTGATGAGCAGAGAGTGGGAATTGTTATCTCACTTCTTCAAGGGGACCCTCAAACCTGGGCATTTTCCCTTCCTCCGGGATCCCCGGCTCTACAGTCTGTAGATCAATATTTTACTGCTCTGGGATTGGTATATGATGACCCAGATCGGGTCTCTCTTGCTGAGACTAAATTACGTAAGATACAGCAGGGAGATCGTCCTGCGGAGGAATTTGCTTCTGAGTTTCGTAGATGGGCCACGGATACTCAGTGGAATGACCCAGCTCTTAGGAGCCAGTTTTGTCATGGGCTTTCTGACAAATTAAAAGACGTTTTGGCTCAGTATGAGTCTCCTCCTTCTCTGGAGGCTGCTATGGCCCTAGCTATCCGTACTGATAGACGGCTTCGGGAGAGGGGTGAGGTAACTCCACTCCCTGTTGTTACTCCACCTACTACTAAAGTCCCTTATGTTGAGGTTCCCCTTGTCTGTTCGGATGAGCCTATGCAGTTGGGAGGGACATCTTTTCGTAGTAGGGGATTGGCGGCACGCCGCAGGACTAGAAGGTGTTTTTTTTGCGGGAAAGAGGGACATTTTGTTGGAGAATGTCCATCCCGTGTCTTGTTAAGTAAAAAGTCGCCGGAAAACTGCTAATCCCAGGTTGTGTGGTGGATGACAACCTGGGAGTATGTATTTCATCCGCCGGTTCTTCTCAGTTCCTTGTACCAGTGGAGGTGGTGTTTGGTACTAGAGTGAAGAGATTGTCTGTTCTTCTGGATAGTGGTTCCGGCGCCAATCTGGTCGACGCTCAGTTTGCTCAGGCTCAAGGTATGCATCTGAGTGTATTGGTCAAACCGATCCCTATTTTTTCCATTGACGCCAGGCCTCTCGGCCAAGGTAGCTTTGTTCATGAGGTTCATAACATTGACCTTCGGGTAGGGGCAATACATAGGGAACAATTATCTTGTTATGTGTTGGAGGGTCTACCTACTCCTATTGTGTTGGGACTTCCTTGGTTGGTTAAACATAACCCTGTAATTAATTGGCAGTCCAGAGAGATAAGCCAATGGGGTGAGTTTTGCAAAAGCAACTGCATGAACACAGTCATCAGTGCGGTCGTACCTAGTACATTGCCTCCTTTTTTGGAGGATTTTGGGGATGTCTTTTCTGAGGAGGGGTGTCGGGAGTTGCCTCCTCATCGTGTGTATGACTGCTCTATTAATCTTCTTCCTGATGCTAAGTTACCTAAAGCTAGGTTGTATAATCTTTCTGGTCCTGAAAGACAGGCTATGAAAGATTATATTTCCGAAAGTCTGGCCAAAGGGCATATTAGACCTTCATCTTCCCCTGTAGCCGCGGGGTTCTTCTTTGTGAAGAAAAAAGATGGAAGCCTACGCCCTTGCTTGGATTTCCGCGAACTTAATCGGATTACTGTTCGAGATCCGTATCCACTCCCTCTTATTCCTGATCTCTTCAATCAAATTGTTGGCGCCAAATGGTTCTCTAAATTGGATCTCAGGGGGGCGTATAATCTGATTAGAATAAAAGAGGGGGATGAGTGGAAAACGGCGTTTAACACGCCGGAGGGACATTATGAAAACCTGGTTATGCCTTTTGGTCTGACTACTGCACCAGCAGTATTCCAACATTTTGTTAATGATATTTTTGTCACCTTGTGGGGGTGTTTGTGGTCGTATATTTGGATGACATTTTAATTTACTCGCCAGATCTTGTGTCTCACCAGGAGCATGTGAGACAGGTGTTGCAGATCTTGCGAGACAATAAACTATACGCCAAACTGGAGAAGTGTGTTTTTGCCGTACAGGAACTTCAGTTTTTGGGTTTTTTGGTGTCAGCCTCCGGTTTCCGTATGGACCCTGAAAAGGTGAGAGCAGTGCTTGAATGAGATCAGCCAGGGGATCTTAAGGCTTTGCAGCGTTTTTTGGGGTTTGCTAATTACTACCGGAAATTTATTTGTAATTTCTCGTCTGTCGTCAAACCTCTCACGGACATGACGAGAAAAGGGACGGATTTTTCTAGGTGGTCGGACAAAGCTTGCCAAGCCTTTTCCTCTTTAAAGAGATGTTTTGCTTCGGCACCCGTTCTCATCCAACCAGATGTATCTCAGCCGTTCATTGTGGAGGTGGACGCGTCTGACGTAGGGGTGGGTGCTATATTTCCCAGGGTCCGTCCCTGGTAAATGGCATCCGTGCGCTTTCTTTTCTAAGAAATTGTCGTCCGCCGAAAGGAATTATGATATCGGCAATAGGGAACTTTTGGCCATTAAATTGGCTTTTGAAGAATGGCGTCACTTTTTGGAGAGGGCAGTCAACCCGGTCACCGTTATTACTGATCACAAGAACCTGCTGTATTTAGAATCCGCTAAGCGTCTGAATTCCAGACAAGCTCGATGGTCGTTGTTTTTTACCAGGTTTAATTTTGTCGTCACTTATCGTCCGGGGTCTAAGAATGTAAAGGCTGATGCTTTGTCTCGCAGTTTCCAGGGGCCGGGAAAACGGATGACCCGAGTCTATCCTTCAGGAGGGGGTGGTAGTGTCGGCTGTATGTTCTGAGCTTGAGGAGGAGGTGTTAGAGGCTCAGGGGGACGCCCCTGCAGGACCTCCAGGGAGACTGTTTGTCCCGAATCAGTTGAGACAAAAGGTTATTGAGGCACATCATAATTCTGCTTTAGCAGGACATCCAGGGAGTAAGGCTACTTTAGATCTCCTTTCTCGCCGATTTTGGTGGCCTAACGCTAATAAAGATGTTATAACTTTTGTCGCGTCCTGTGGGGTTTGTGCTCGCTCTAAAACTCCTCATACCCGTCCATCTGGGACCCTTTTACCCTTGAAACTTCCGGAGCGTCCATGGACTCATTTATCTATGGACTTCATTACGGATCTTCCTCCGTCGTCAGGGAATACTGTCATACTGGTGGTTGTTGACAGGTTCAGTAAGATGGCACATTTCGTTGCTCTTCCTGCACTCCCTAATGCTAAAACTCTGGCGCAGGTGTTCATTAGGGAGATCGTGAGACTTCATGGGTTGCCTTCTGATGTGGTGTCAGATAGGGGGTCTCAGTTTGTGTCCAAATTTTGGAGGGCATTTTGTTTACGTCGGGGGATGCAATTGTCGTTTTCCTCGGCTTTTCATCCACAGACCAATGGTCAGACAGAGCGTCTGAATCAGAGTTTAGAGACATATCTCCGGTGTTTTGTCTCGGAGAACCAGGAGGACTGGTCATCTTTCTTGCTCTGGCAGAGTTCGCTCTTAACAACAGGCGGAGCGAGTCCACTGGTAAGTCCCCGTTTTTTGGGGCATATGGTTTTCATCCCCAGTTTTGTACTTTCAATGGGGGGGGTCCTTCTGGGGTTCCTGAGGAGGAGCGTTTCTCGTCGTCACTTGCTTCTGTGTGGTGAGGTGTATTGAATAATTTGAGTACGATGGGGAACCGTTACAAACGTATGGCTGATAGGAGGAGAGTTTCTGGTCCAGATCTGAATGTGAACGATCTGGTATGGTTGTCTACCAGGAATATAAAACTTAAAGTGCCCTCCTGGAAACTGGGTCCCAGATTCATCGGGCCGTACAGGATCAGTTCCATAATTAATCCTGTGGCATTTCGTCTGGACCTCCCTCCTACGTTTAAAATTCATAATGTGTTCCACAAGTCATTACTTAAAAGGTATGTGGCACCAGTCATACCGTCACCTCTACCTCCTCCTCCAGTGTTGGTCAATGGTAACTTGGAATTTCAAGTATCAAAAATCATTGACTCTCGCCTGAATCGCCGGTCCCTTCAGTACTTGGTGCATTGGAAGGGGTATGGTCCGGAGAAGAGGACGTGGGTCCCTGCGTCTGATGTTAACGCAGATCGTTTGGTTCGGACCTTCCACAGAACTCACCCGGGCAGGCCTGGCCCTGAGGGTCCGGAGGCCCCTCGTAGAAGGGGGGGTACTGTCATGTGTGCATTGCCACGAAGATCGTCGCGGTTGCACATTTTGACTTCTCACGCTGAGTTGCTGTTTCTTTGTGTTTGGCAGCTAGGGAGTTAATTCTGTCTGTGCTCGGTGCTGGGACTGGGTGCAGTTTCTCCCGGCTGCAATTGATTATTTGTTGATTGGTTTCCTTTAAGTTTCTGGTTGTCTGCTTTGGGAGTTGCCAGTGAAACACTTCATGCAGACCACAGATAGGAATGAATCTGTATAGACTCTAGTTGAGAGCTCCTTAGTTGTTTTAAGCTTAACTTGCTTAGAGTTTATTTCCCAGACCATTTATGTTCCTTCGGTGTTTGAGTGTGTATGCAAGAGAGTGCTATCCTGTCTGTCTTATATGTCTAATCTGTGTATTTAGCTGAGATCAGCCCATATCCCTTTGGTGGTAATCAGGATCCTTCTTAGGACTGATTACAGGGTTCAGGGTCTGATAGGAGACAGGGTTAGGCTGGAGACTTGGACCTCTGAACCATTATCAGTACCTCCAAGGTAAGGGATTAGTTAGGACCCCAGTGTAGGGTCAGGTTAGACCCCGGTCCTCCTCTTTCCTGTTACAGCTCATCAAGTCCTCAAGATTAACCCTGAGTTCAACTGATATCGTCTCTGCACATCTAGTCCTCAAGATTAACCCTAAGTTCTGCTGATATTGTGTCAGGTAAATCTATTTTATACTTACATTCTTATGTTGCTAAACTATATGTTGTATAGAGTGTGGTTCCTGTATAAATAGTTTACTGACATTGTATTCATATCATTAGACAGCGTGACAACCGCCCCACAATGATGACACTTCCGGTGAGGCACGTTGGTGTTCATCATCTGTAGAGCGCAGTGTGCTCCAAGCTGCAGACCGCACCACAACGATGACACTTCCGGTGAGGCACGTTGGTGTTCATCATCTGTAGAGCGCACTGTGTGCTCCAAGCTGCAGACTGCCCCACAACGATGACACTTCCGGTGAGGCACGTTGGTGTTCATCATCTGTAGAGCGCACTGTGTGCTCCAAGCTGCAGACTGCCCCACAATGATGACATTTCCGGTGAGGCACGTTGGTGTTCATCATCTGTAGAGCGCACTGTGTGCTCCAAGCAGTGGACCGTCCCACAATGATGACACTTCCGGTGAGGCACGTTGGTGTTCATCATCTCTAGAACGCACTGTGTGCATCAAGCAGCGGACCGCCCCACAATGATGACACTTACGGTGAGGCACGTTGGTGTTCATCATCTGTAGAACGCACTGTGTGCTCCAAGCTGCAGACTGCCCCACAACGATGACACTTCCGGTGAGGCACGTTGGTGTTCATCATCTCTAGAACGCACTGTGTGCATCAAGCAGCGGACCGCCCCACAATGATGACACTTACGGTGAGGCACGTTGGTGTTCATCATCTGTAGAGCGCACTGTGTGCTCCAAGCAGCGGACCGCCCCACAATGATGACGCTTCCGGTGAGTCACGTTGGTGTTCATCATCTGTAGAGCGCACTGTGCGCTCCAAGCTGCAGACTGCCCCACAACGATGACACTTCCGGTGAGGCACGTTGGTGTTCATCATCTGTAGAGCGCAGTGTGCTCTAAGCAGCAGACTGCCCACAACGATGACACTTCTGGTGAGGCACGTTGGTGTTCATCATCTGTAGAGCGCACTGTGTGCTCCAAGCAGCGGACCGCCCCACAATGATGACACTTCCGGTGAGTCACGTTGGTGTTCATCATCTGTAGAGCGCACTGTGCGCTCCAAGCTGCAGACTGCCCCACAACGATGACACTTCCGGTGAGGCACGTTGGTGTTCATCATCTGTAGAACGCACTGTGCGCTCCAAGCTGCAGACTGCCCCACAACGATGACACTTCCGGTGAGGCACGATGGTGTACATCATCTGTAGAATGCACTGTGTGCTCCAAGCTGTGGACCGCCCCACAATGATGACACTTCCGGTGAGGCACGTTTGTGTTCATCATCTGTAGAACGCACTGTGTGCTCCAAGCTGCAGACCGCCCCAAAACGATGACACTTCCGGTGAGGCACGTTGGTGTTCATCATCTGTAGAGCGCACTGTGTGCTCCAAGCTGCAGACCGCCCCACAATGATGACACTTCCGGTGAGGCACGTTGGTGTTCATCATCTGTAGAGCGCACTGTGTGCTCCAAGCAGTGGACCGCCCCACAATGATGACACTTCCGGTGAGGCACGTTGGTGTTCATCATCTCTAGAACGCACTGTGTGCTCCAAGCTGCAGACTGCCCCACAACGATGACATTTCCGGTGAGGCACGTTGGTGTTCATCATCTGTAGAGCGCAGTGTGCTCCAAGCTGCAGACCGCACCACAACGATGACACTTCCGGTGAGGCACGTTGGTGTTCATCATCTGTAGAGCGCAGTGTGCTCCAAGCTGCAGACCGCTCCACAATGATGACACTTCCGGTGAGGCACGATGGTGTACATCATCTGTAGAATGCACTGTGCGCTCCAAGCTGCAGACTGCCCCACAACGATGACACTTCCGGTGAGGCAAGATGGTGTTCATCATCTGTAGAGAGCTGTGTGCTCCAAGCAGCGGACCGCCCCACAATGATGACACTTCCGGTGAGGCACGATGGTATACATCATCTGTAGAACGCACTGTGTGCTCCAAGCTGCAGACTGCCCCAAAACGATGACACTTCCGGTGAGGCATGATGGTGTACATCATCTGTAGAGCGAACTGTGTGCTCCAAGCTGCAGACTGCCCCACAATCATGACACTTCCAGTGAGGCACGTTGGTGTTCATCATCTGTAGAGCGCATTGTGTGCTCCAAGCTGCAGACTGCCCCACAACGATGACACTTCCGGTGAGGCACGATGGTGTACATCATCTGTAGAGCGCACTGTGTGCTCCAAGCTGCAGACTGCCCCACAATCATGACACTTCCAGTGAGGCACGTTGGTGTTCATCATCTGTAGAGAGCACTGTGTGCTCCAAGCTGCAGACTGCCCCACAACGATGACACTTCCGGTGAGGCACGTTGGTGTTCATCATCTGTAGAGCGCACTGTGTGCTCCAAGCTGCAGACTGCCCCACAACGATGACACTTCCGGTGAGGCACGTTGGTGTTCATCATCTGTAGAGCACTGTGTGCTCCAAGCTGCAGACTGCCCCACAACGATGACACTTCCGGTGACGCACGTTGGTGTTCATCATCTCTAGAACGCACTGTGTGCTCCAAGCTGCAGACTGCCCCAAAATGATGACACTTCCGGTGAGGCACGTTGGTGTTCATCATCTCTAGAACGCACTGTGTGCATCAAGCAGCGGACCGCCCCACAATGATGACACTTACGGTGAGGCACGTTGGTGTTCATCATCTGTAGAACGCACTGTGTGCTCCAAGCTGCAGACTGCCCCACAACGATGACACTTCCGGTGAGGCACGTTGGTGTTCATCATCTCTAGACGCACTGTGTGCATCAAGCAGCGGACCGCCCACAATGATGACACTTACGGTGAGGCACGTTGGTGTTCATCATCTGTAGAACGTACTGTGTGCTCCAAGCTGCAGACAGACTGCCCCACAATGATGACACTTCCAGTGAGGCACGTTGGTGTTCATCATCTGTAGAGCGCAGTGTGCTCTAAGCAGCGGACCGCCCACAATGATGACATTTTTGGTGAGGCACGTTGGTGTTTATCATCTGTAGAGTGCACTGTGTGCTCCAAGCAGCGGACCGCCCCACAATGATGACACTTCGGTGAGGCACGTTGGTGTTCATCATCTGTAGAGCGCACTGTGCGCTCCAAGCAGCGGACCGCCCCACAACGATGACACTTCCGGTGAGGCACGTTGGTGTTCATCATCTCTAGAACGCACTGTGTGCATCAAGCAGCGGACCGCCCCACAATGATGACACTTACGGTGAGGCACGTTGGTGTTCATCATCTGTAGAAGTACTGTGTGCTCCAAGCTGCAGAGCAGACTGTCCCACAATGATGACACTTCCAGTGAGGCACGTTGGTGTTCATCATCTCTAGAACGCACTGTGTGCATCAAGCAGCGGACCGCCCACAATGATGACACTTACGGTGAGGCACGTTGGTGTTCATCATCTGTAGAAGTACTGTGTGCTCCAAGCTGCAGAGCAGACTGCCCCACAATGATGACACTTCCAGTGAGGCACGTTGGTGTTCATCATCTGTAGAGCGCAGTGGCTCTAAGCAGCGGACCGCCCCACAATGATGACACTTTTGGTGAGGCACGATTGGTGTTCATCATCTGTAGACGCACTGTGTGCTCCAAGCAGCGGACCGCCCCACAATGATGACACTTCCGGTGAGGCATGTGGTGTTCATCATCTGTAGAGCGCACTGTGCGCTCCAAGCAGCGACCGCCCCACAACGATGACACTTCAGTGAGGCACATAGTGTTCATCATCTGTAGAATGCACTGTGTGCTCCAAGCAGCGGACCGCCCCAAACGATGAACACTTCCGGTGAGGCATGATGGTGTTCATCATCTGTAGAATGCACTGAGCGCTCCGAGTGCGGACCCCCACAATGATGACACTTGCGGTGAGGCACGTTGGTGTCATCATCTGTAGAACGCACTGTGTGCTCCAAGCAGCGGACCCCCAACAACGATAACACTTCCGGTGAGGCACGATAGGTGTTCATCTATCTGTAGAAGCACTGTGTGCTCCAAGCAGGGGACCGCCCCACAATGACGACACTTCGGTGAGGTACGATGGTGTTCATCATCTGTAGAGCGCACTGTGTGCTCCAAGCAGTGGACCGCCCCACAATGACACTTCCGGTGAGGCACGATAGTATATCATTCTGTAGAATGTGCTGTGTGCATCAAGCAGCGGACCGCCCACAATGATGACACTTCGGTGAGGCACGTTGGTGTTCATCATCTGTAGAAGAACTGTGTGCTCAAGCAGGGACCGCCCCACATGACGACACTTCCGGCGAGGTACGATGGTGTTCATCATCTGTAGAGCGCACTGTGTGCTCCAAGCAGTGGACGCCCACAATGACACTTCCGGTGAGGCACGATAGTATACATCATCTGTAGAATGTGCTGTGTGCATCAAGCAGCGGACCGCTCCACAATGATGGCACTTCCGGTGAGGCACGTTGGTGTTCAATCATCCGTAGAACGTACTGTGTGCATCCAGCAGCGGACCGCCCACAATGATGACACTTCCGGTGAGGCACGTTGGTGTTCAATCATCTGTAGAATGTGCTGTGTGCATCAAGCAGCGGACCGCCCACAATGATGACACTTCGGTGAGGCACGATGGTGTTCATCATCTGAAGAACGCACTGTGTGCTCCAGGCAGCGGACCGCCCCACAATGACACTTCCGATGAGGCACGTTGGTGTTCAAACATCTGTAGAACGCAATGTGTGCTCCAAGCAGCAGACCGCCCCACAACGATGACACTTCCTGTGAGGCACGTTGGTGTTCATCATCTGTAGAACGTACTGTGTGCATTAAGCAGTGGACCGCCCCACAACGATGACACTTCCGATGAGGCACGTTGGTGTTCATCATCTGTAGAACGTACTGTGTGCATTAAGCAGTGGACCGCCCCACAACGATGACACTTCCTGTGAGGCACGATGGTATACATCATCTGTAGAGCGCACTGTGTGCTCCAAGCAGCGGACCGCCCCACAATGATGACACTTCTGGTGAGGCACGATGGTATACATCATCTGTAGAATGTACTGTGTGCAACAAGCAGCGGACCGCCCCACAATGATGACACTTCGGTGAGGCACGTTGGTGTTCATCATCTGTAGAGCGCACTGTGCGCTCCAAGCAGCGGACCGCCCACAATGATGACACTTCCAGTGAGGCACAATAGTGTTCATCATCTGTAGAATGCACTGTGTGCTCCAAGCAGCGGACCGCCCCACAACGATGTCACTTCCGGTGAGGCATGATGGTGTTCATCATCTGTAGAACGCACTGTGTGCTCCAAGCAGCGGAACACCCAACAACGATGACACTTCCGGTGAGGCATGATGGTGTTCATCATCTGTAGAATGCACAGAGCGCTCCGAGCTGCGGACCGCCCCACAATGATGACACTTGCGGTGAGGCACGTTGGTGTTCATCATCTGTAGAACGCACTGTGTGCTCCAAGCAGCGGACCACCCAACAACGATGACACTTCCGGTGAGGCATGATGGTGTTCATCATCTGTAGAATGCACTGAGCGCTCCGAGCTGCGGACCACCCCACAATGATGACACTTGCGGTGAGGCACGTTGGTGTTCATCATCTGTAGAGCACTGTGTGCATCAAGCAGCGGACCACCCAACCACGATGACACTTTCGGTGAGGCACGATGGTGTACATAATCTGTAGAGCGCACTGTGTGTTCCAAGCTGTGGACCGCCCCACAATGATGACACTTCCAGTGAGGTACGATGGTGTTCATCATCTGTAGAACGCTGTGTGCTCCAAACAGCGGACCACCCCACAATGATGACACTTCCGGTGAGGTACGATGGTGTTCATCATCTGTAGAGTGCACTGTGTGCTCCAAGCTATGGACCGCCCCACAATGATGACACTTCTGGTGAGGCACGTTTGTGTTCGGCATCTGTGCAGCGCGCTGTACACTCCAAAACTGGACTGCCCCTGAATGACGTCACTTTTGGTGACGCAGGAGGGTAGTTCCTTCGCTCAGGCGTACATTTTGTGCACCAATGTGGTCTTATGACAGCTTCTGCCTTATCATGGCGGGAATATTGGAAAGGGGTCATTTTACTGGTGGGACACACGCAGTTTCCCATCATACAAGAGGCCATAGAGATATATTGCTCATTGGAAGAACATCTCTTGTACAAGCACAGCAGGTCCCTGATGAACCCTGGTTATGGTTTCCTGGGGGAAACGCATCGGGTGGGCTTGTTTAACACTTTATGTTTAGGTCTGCTGCATTGTGACCAAGTCATTGATCCTGATGGACCACTCTTCCATTGCTTATACCTTTATACCTATGTGAACTCTGATTATTTCTTCTGTGGTGACATTTTCCAATCCAACATATGTTTGGTGGACTGACTCCAGCCACTATACCATATGTGTCTGTGACCGCTATATATATTGCGTTATGTGACGGCACTACAGTCCATCTCATTGCCGCCTATTTTCAGGGTTCACAACAACGCACACATTTTTTCACCTAACGTTTACTCCTACGTTCATGACCTTCTACTATTATTGTCGTACTTCGGGTATAAGCTACTACATTGAACTGCTGCACTTTACTGCTTGGTGATGGTCTTCAGGATCGTAGGTCTAGTATTGTCACTTAGGGAAAGCCGATGTTGAGTCAGGGGCGCTGTGTGGTACTTAGGGCACCAACCTCCATGGCAAGGTAGGGTAAGTGAGGGTGAATACACTCCCACACCCCTTCTAGACTAACCACGGACAGGCCATGAGTCCGCGAAGTCAGAGGTTCCAGGGTCAATACCAAAGGATCACGTAGTAAACCAGGGGAAAAATACAGAGTCGTAAGTCAAGTCACATGCCATGGTCAGAATACCAGAGAAGTAGGGGATAAGCAAAGGGGCAATAACAAATGGGTAGTCTGAACATGGTCCAAAGGTCAGCAGCAGAATATCAGATGTAAAGGGGCAATAACAAATGGGTAGTCAGAACACGGTCCAAAGGTCAGGAGCAGATATCAGATGTAAAGGGGCAATAACAAATGGGTAGTCAGAACACGGTCCAAGGTCAGGAGCAGAACATCAGATGCAAAGGGGCAATAACAAATGGGTAGTCAGAACACGGTCCAAAGGTCAGGAGCAGAATATCAGATGCAAAGGGGCAATAACAAATGGGTAGTCAGAACAGAGTCCAAAGGTCAGGAGCAGAATATCAGATGCAAAGGAGCAATAACAAATGGGTAGTCAGAATACAGTCCAAAGGTCAGGAGCAGAATATCAGATGTAAAGGGGCAATAAAAAATGGGTAGTCAGAACACAGTCCAAAGGTCAGAAGCAGAATATCAGATGCAAAGGGGCAATAACAAATGGGTAGTCAGAACACGGTCCAAAGGTCAGCAGCAGAATATCAGATGCAAAGGGGCAATAACAAATGGGTAGTCAGAACACGGTCCAAAGGTCAGCAGAATATCAGATGTAAAGGGGCAATAACAAATGGGTAGTCAGAACAGAGTCCAAAGGTCAGGAGCAGAATATCAGATGCAAAGGGGCAATAACAAATGGGTAGTCAGAACACGGTCCAAAGGTCAGGAGCAGAATATCAGATGTAAAGGGGCAATAAAAAATGGGTAGTCAGAACACAGTCCAAAGGTCAGAAGCAGAATATCAGATGCAAAGGGGCAATAACAAATGGGTAGTCAGAACACGGTCCAAAGGTCAGCAGAATATCAGATGTAAAGGGGCAATAACAAATGGGTAGTCAGAACAGAGTCCAAAGGTCAGGAGCAGAATATCAGATGCAAAGGGGCAATAACAAATGGGTAGTCAGAACACGGTCCAAAGGTCAGGAGCAGAATATCAGATGTAAAGGGGCAATAAAAAATGGGTAGTCAGAACACAGTCCAAAGGTCAGAAGCAGAATATCAGATGCAAAGGGGCAATAACAAATGGGTAGTCAGAACACGGTCCAAAGGTCAGGAGCAGAATATCAGATGTAAAGGGGCAATAAAAAATGGGTAGTCAGAACACAGTCCAGAGGTCAGGAGCAGAATATCAGATGTAAAGGGGCAATAAAAAATGGGTAGTCAGAACACAGTCCAAAGGTCAGAAGCAGAATATCAGATGCAAAGGGGCAATAACAAATGGGTAGTCAGAACACGGTCCAAAGGTCAGCAGCAGAATATCAGATGCAAAGGGGCAATAACAAATGGGTAGTCAGAACACGGTCCAAAGGTCAGCAGAATATCAGATGTAAAGGGGCAATAACAAATGGGTAGTCAGAACACGGTCCAAAGGTCAGGAGCAGAATATCAGATGCAAAGGGGCAATAACAAATGGGTAGTCAGAACACAGTCCAAAGGTCAGAAGCAGAATATCAGAACTTACAACACAGAGATCAGGCGATACCTACCAGAGGGCACAGGCTTAGAACAAGCTTTTGACTAGCAGGGATCTGGGCCAGACAGCTCACCTAAATAGCATGGCAATTACCAAGAACAGGAAGCACCTGTGCAAATCTCTGCACCTTCCAGTCTCAGATAGGTCAACCAAGCTGTCAATCAAAGCACCCAGCAGCTCAGCACACCCCTGCACAGGATAGGATGACAGCGCTGTCCATCACAGAGTCACAGACACTGAGCAGAGGAATCGTGACAGACTGCTTCTTATTCCCTATCATTAGATCTCAATATTATTGAAACCCGTGGCGACCCTATCACGTTATATAACTACAGCTCTGGCAAAAGTGAAGAGCGCACTGCACAGTTATAACAATCCGCTTCTCTCCATGTCTGACGGCCGTTCCATTCCAGTGTCAGTGAATTCCATCCAGAGTTCACCTCATTCTACTTAATGTGCTTCTGATTAGTGATCACCTGAACCAAAT
>JARQOD010003449.1:0-64754 GCA_033576555.1 Oophaga sylvatica | reverse complement strand
CCGTTAAACCCGGGAGCTTTAAAATGCGGGAGTAAAAAGACAAAACTGGTGAAATCCATAATGTTCTAAATTCCAGCCGAGAACGCTGCTGTACTGCTTTACAAAGCAGCTTTTGTGCGTGGAGGCAATGGAGACAGCTCTGCAACAAGAGGGAGCCAAGCAGCGCCTCTACACAGGGGGGCAAGACCCAGTATGTTTCAAATGTGGCAAAGTTTTGTGTCAGCGCCACCAATGTCTACACCATCCGAGACCCCTCCAGTCACCAGGAGGCAACGTTTCCGTAAGATGGTGACAGACTACTTGTTTGCCCTCTCAGTGTACTCCCAGATGGCTCTTCCCCTTTCAAGTTTTGGGTCTCTAAGCTGGATACATGGCCAGAGCTTAGCCGTATGATTGGAGGTGCTGGCTTGCCCTGCTGCCAGTGTATTATCGGAGCGCGTCTTTAGTGCTGCAGGTGGTGTACTAACAGACCGTCGCATGCGACTATCCTCCAATAATGTAGACCGGCTTACTTTTTGAAATAAACAAGGCATGGATCTCGCAGAATTTGCTGTCCGTTTTCCGATTAAATAACTGGTTGGCAACGTTATTCAATTTCTCCTGTTATGTTATCTATCTACCACCTGAACTCTACTCCCTGGGATACAACACTGCCAGTCTGGGGGGAAATGATCATTTTAAACAACCAAAATGTTACCCCCAACAGATAGTGCGCAATGACTCCAGTGCCCACTTGATCGACAGGCACTCTCTCTTTTACAATGCTGTATCTGGGTTCAGCTGGAGTTAGCTTTCGACTCTGGAAAGTAATGTGATGCTTCTCCCCGTAACCTCCTGAGACAAAACGGCCCCACACCTACCTCTGACGCATCAGTCTGGACAATGAATTCTCTTTTGAAGTCGGGTGTGATCAAAAATGGTGACACACACACAGTGCCCCTTTTAGTTTTGCAAACGCTTCTTCAAGCTGATCATTCCATCGCACCATTACTAATTCCTGCCTTCCAGTCATTTAACGGCGCCAACAGTGTTGCAAAATTGTGAATAAACCGCCGGTAGTATCACACTAACCCCAAAAACCCTTTCACTTGTTTAGTGGTGAGGGGACGGGGCCAGTTTTGGATTGCCTCCACTTTGTTTATTTGGCCTTTGATAACTCCTCTCACAATCACATACCCCAGGTAGCGATCTTCCTCCAACCCTATGGAACACTTCTTTGGGTTGGCAGTTAGCTCTGCTTGTCTCAGCGAATCTATCACCGCCTGTACCTTGGCTAAGTGACTTTCCCAGTCTGTACTGTACACCACAATATCGTCCAGATTGGCCGTGGCATATCGGCGATGAGGACGAAGAACAACGTCCATTAACCTCTGGAATGTCGCTGGAGCGCCATGCAACCCGAAGGGTAGGACTATATACTGGAACAGTCCCTCGGGTGTTAAAAAAGCCGTTTTCTCTCTCGCTGCTTTTGTTAGTGGCACCTGCCAATACCCTTTTGTGAGGTCAATGAGTGAAAAATAACGTGCCTGCCCAAACCGCTCTATTAACTCATCGACCCGGGGCATGGGGTAGGCGTCAAAGTTAGAAATTTCATTCAGTTTTCTGAAGTCATTACAGAACCTTAGTGTCCCATCTGGCTTTGGTATTAGGACTATTGGGCTGGCCCACTCACTCTGGGACTCTTCAATGACCCCTAACTGCAGCATCTTCTTGACCTCTTCCAAGATGGCTTGTCGCCGGGCCTCAGGCACCCGATATGGCTTTAATCGTACTTTGCCCTGCAGCTCAGTGACAATGTCATGTTGTATTAGGGAGGTACGACCAGGAAGTTCAAAAAAAAATCTGTATTTCGGCTAACAAACTCTCTGACTTCCTGAACTTGTCTGTGCGACAAAGAGTCTGATTTTTTGACGGCGGAGAGGACTTCTCTTGCCTTCTCCTGAGGCAAGGAAGCCATCTGTACTGGAAATGCAGGCCGTGGACAATCCTGACCAAGCGGGTCTCTGTCTTTCCATGGTTTGAGCAGATTCACATGGTATACGTGTTCTGGCTTTCTTCGCCCTGGTTGGTGTATTTTATAGTTTACTGGTCCCACCTTCTCTATAATGTCGTAGGGTCCCTTCCACCTTGAAAGGAACTTACTATCCACTGTAGGCACAAGTACCAACACCCGATCCCCAGGGTTAAAGGACCTTACCCGTGCCTCCCGGTTATAGACCTGCCTCAGTGACCTTTGTTCTGATTCCCTATGTTCTCGGACTAATGGTAGGACTGTCTCCATTCTCTCTTGCATTTTGGCCACATGTTCTATCACACTTTTGTGGGGAGTTGTATGGTTTTCCCAGGCCTCTTTAGCTATATTGAGTAAGTCACGGGGATGTCTGCCATATAATAGTTCAAAGGGCGAGAAGCCCGTAGATGCCTGGGGCACCTCCCGCACTGCAAACATCAGGTATGGCAACAAGAGATCCCAGTCCTTAGCATCTTTAGAGCTTTTTTTTTCAACATATTGTTCAGGGTTTTATTGAACCTTTCTACTAAACCGTCTGTTTGGGAATGATAGACCGATGTGCGCAACTGTTTAACACGTGGTAGAGTTCCTTCATGATTTTTGACATAAAGGGGGTCCTCTGATCTGTTAAGATTTCTTGAGGGATTCCCACCCGAGAGAACATACCCATGAGTTATTTTGCGATCAGTTTTGACGAGGTGTGTCGCAGGGGAATAGCCTCAGGATACCTGGTAGCGTAATCTAGAACTACGAGGATGTGTTGATGACCCCTTGCTGATTTATTAACCGTCCACACCAGATCCATTGGCTATTCTCTCAAACGGTACCTCTATAATTTGTAGTGGCACCAAGGGACTCTGAAAATGAGGCTGCGGACTGGTTACTAGCACACGGGACAAGAGTAACAATGCCGTTTAACTTATTCATAGACCCATAGCCAGTAAAACCGTTGTAGAATTCTGTCTAGGGTTTTCTTTGGTCCCAAATGTCCCCCTAGTACATGCGCATGCGCTAAGTCCATTACCAACCTCCGATATGACTGCGGTACCAGCAATTGCTCGACAATTTCCCCATATATTTTTTAAACCCCATACAGCAAATCTTGGTTCAGCTCAAATCGGGTAAATACTTTAGCTGTCCTGGGGTGTTGGGGTTCCCCATTGACAACCAGTACATTTTCCCTGGCTCGAGTCAACGTAGGGTCCCGTATTTGCGCCGTACCAAAATTGTCACCTGCCACATTTAAGTATGACAATTCTGGTCCCGGTGGCAAATCTTCCATCTCCCCACCTAACACTTCTATAGGATAGGGGTTTTCCTCCTCCACCGAAGGCTAAGGTACTCCTACCGCCAGTACATCTTCCTCTGGGCCACCAGGTTCATGCCCGATTTCTGGAGAATGCAACCTGTTTCCCACTGGTGCCGACGACTGTTCTGTGGAGGGGTAATTACAGGCCAAAGCACATAAAATAACGGAAAATCTCTCCCCATTATTAATGCTAATTAACCACCACCCCCACCTCGTGTCACCTCCTCCCCGCTGGCGTGTTTATCATCACCAGGGTGGTAGGATAATGTTTGAAGTCACCATGTATACACAACACACCCATTTTCCCAGCAGTATACTCGCTGATTTTGACGTGGCTGGCTCGTATTAGGGTCACTCACGAGACTCCCTGAGTCCACTAGAGCCACAGCAGGTTACCCTCCACCTGCACTTTACACAAATGGTTCATATTGGGTCCCTCTGCTTTGACCACTGCACACATGTGTTCTGCATAGTGAGACTGATAGTAGCCAAAGTTGTTGTCCATGGGCTCTGTCAGGTGGGGGCAAACAGCTCTCACATGTCCTGGTTGTTGGCACCGCCAACAGATTATGGGCCCATTTCGTTCCCCGACCCGTCCTGGGCGGCCCTCCGAGTCTCTGGTCGCCGAGCTGTGGGTGAAGGTTTGTGGAATTTACTTGGTACCTTCCGGGTAGTCTCTCCCTGTATCTCCTTGGTAGCCCCATATCTTTCAATGAGGTCTACCATTTGGAGACCATCAGTAGGGCTGCCTGTCCAAGCCATGTTTGAAGGGTGTGTGGCAAATTTCTCAAGAATTTATCAGTCACTATACGATCCAGCATAGCGCGGGGTGACAACACCTCCGGCTGCAACCACTTTTCTATCAGGTGTATCAAGTCATAATACTGTGACCGAGCTGGCTCGGAAGGGGAAAAGTTCCACTGGTGTACCCGCTGTGCCCGGACCAAAACATTTACCCCAAGACGTGCAAGTATCTCACCCTTGACGCTCTCATAGTCCTCCTGTTGCTCGGGGGGTTAGGTCCCTAGAGGCTTTTGCGGGTCCTGAATTAAAAAAACGGAGCCACGATCTCGGCCCACTGGTACCGGGGCAGTCTCTCCCATTTTAGCCACGCCTTCCAACATCTCCAGGTACACCTCGACATCATCTGATTGCTCCATCTTTCGGATCGCTGTACGCACCGCTTTCCGGACATCCTGCCATCCCCGGGCAGCTCCTGCTGTCTGCGGCGCTGTGATGTGCTGCATCACTAGACTATTGGTTTCCTGTTGCTGTTTTAATACTGATGCTGCTCCATAGCCTGCTGCTGTATAGCCTGCTGCTGCTCCATAGCGCTGACCTGCTGTTATAGCCTGCTGCTGCTGCTGCTATAGCCTGCTGTTGCTGCCGCATGGCCTCCTCCAGCATTTTACTGTGTTCTCCATCTTGGGACAGTTATCACCGGGTTTTGCGTCACTTTCTTTACCTAGGACATTTACTGTCATGCAGGAAAAAACAGCCTGACCTCACTGCGTTGCCCGCATTGAAGCCACCAATTGTAGGGATCCGCTCTGGTAGGCAGGGCTGGGCCGCAGTAATGAGGCAAACACACCGCCTTTTACTTCAAATTTCAGTGGTTTTAATCATGAGTTCAAGAAAAGTCCAGATAACAAAATAAAAACAGAACATAAATCACCACAGTTTGGAGAACCACTGGTGCCAGACTCACCTTGCTTGGACGGGCTTAACTAAGCGGCTGCAGGTCAGCAGAGACCGCCAGGTCCATTCCGAGTGGTCTGGTACTCGCTTCCTGGTGCACACTGGCACACAGTAACAAAACAATCTTCCAGGCTGACTCCAGCCAAAATCCTTCCTTCCACACACCAACTACAACAGTCCTTGTTTTATAGGCCTACTCCACACCCTCAGGTGAGGTACACATCAGATGACCAGATCACGTGACTATGACCTTATCACAGGTCCTTGTGATCATGGAAAATCCGGAGCAAACTTCAGTCTGCTAGAAGAAATATATCTCACATCCAGCAAGATCCCCTTTGGTGTACCACAGCGGCAAGAAGTCTCCTGTTCCCTACACATGCACAGAAAAACCCATGTCGAACATGCTCCAAATAGGGAAGAGCCGTCACCCTGATTGTTATGCTTAAAACAGGAAAGATTTAAAGTTTTCAAGGGCTAAAATGAAAATTTTTTATAAGAAATATGGACAAATATTAATTTGTCATCACAGCGCATATCTGCACATGGCTAGTAGAAATGGTAACAAAAAATAAAACATAGTGTTTACTTTTTTAAATTAATGCATAAAAATACATTTCATAATTATCAATTAATGCTTCTTAAGGAACTATCTGTACCTGTAGATAATGCAGTCAATGGATGTACGAATCATAAACATATCCACGATCCACGGTTTTTAACCCTCTCTGACATTAGACGTACTATCCGTCATAAACCCGTGCCATTCTGACCATGGACGGGATAGTACGTCATAGGCGATTAGCTGCGCTCCCCGGGGAGCGCAGCTAATCGCCGCCGGGTGTCAGCTGATTATCACAGCTGACACCCGTGACTGTGTGTCAGGAGCGGTCACGGACCGCTCCCGGAACATTAACCCCTTGCACACCGCGATCAAACATGATCGCGGTGTACTGGGGGCACAGGGGAGGATCGCGCAGGTGGGGGCTCCCTGCGCGCCCCCTGAGACCCTCAGACCAGCGCGATGTGATCGCGCTGCTTCTGAGGGCTTCCTCCCTCCCAGGACCCGGATCCAAGATGGCGCTGGGGTCCTGGAGGGAGGCGGCTTCCTCAGTGCCTGCCGAGAGCAGGCACTGAGAAGCCTGCTGCACTGCCTGAGCGATCGCTGGTGTGACAGAGTGCTGTGCACACTGTCACACCAGCGATCTGATGAAATACAGTGATGTCCCACCCTGGGACAAAGTAAAAAAGTAAAAAAAGTAAAAATAAACATGTGTAAAAAAAAATCCAAAAAAAAAAAAAAAAAAAAAAAATATTCCCCAATAAATTCATTACTTATGTAAATAAAAAAAATAAAACAATAAAAGTACACATATTGGTATCGCCGCGTCCGTAACGACCCCCCTATAAAAATGTCCCACTAGTTAACCCCTTTTGTGAACCCCTTAAAAATAAAAAATAAAACGAAGCAAAAAATCAGTGCTTTATCATCATACCGCTGAACAAAAAGTGGAATAACACGCGATCAAAAAGACGATATAAATAAACATGGTACGCTGAAAACGTCATCTTGTCCCGCAAAAAACGAGCCATCACACAGCATCATCAGCAAAAAAATAAAAAAGTTATAGCTCGCAGAATAAAGCGATGCAAAAATAATTATTTTTTATATAAAATTGTTTTTATTCTATAAAAGCGCCAAAACATAAAAAATGATATAAATGAGGTATCGCCATAATCGTACTGACCCGAAGAATAAAACTGCTTTATCAATTTTACCACACGCGGAACAATAAAAACGCCTCACCCAAAAGAAATTCATGAATTGCTGATTTTTGTTCATTCTAACCTCCCAAAAATCGAAATAAAAAAGCGATCAAAAAATGTCACGTGCTCAAAAATGGTACCAATAAAAGCGTCACCTCGTCCCGCAAAAAATAAGACCTCACATGACTTGTGGGCCAAAATATGCAAAAATTATAGCTCTCAAAATGTGGCGATGCAAAAAACTATTTTTGCAATAAAAAGCGTCTTTTAGCGTGACAGCTGCCAATCATAAAAACCGCTATAAATAGTAAATCAAACCCCCTTTATCACCCCTTAGTTAGGGGAAAAATAATAAAATAAAAAAAATGTATTTATTTCCATTTTCCCATTAGGGTTAGGGTTAGGGTTTCGGCTAAAGTTAGGGTTAGGGTTGGCGCTAAAGTTAGGATTAGGGTTAGAGTTGGATTAGGGTTAGGGGTTGGGTTAGGGTTGGGACTAGGGTTAGGGGTGTGTTGGGGTTAGGGTTGGAGTTAGAATTGGGGGGTTTCCGCTGTTTAGGCACATCAGGGGCTCTCCAAATGTGACATGGCGTCTGATCTCCATTCCAGCCAATTCTGCGTTGAAAAGTCAAACGGTGCTCCTTCACTTCTGAGCTCTGCCATGCGTCCAAACAGTAGTTTATCCCCACATATGGGGTATCAGCGTACTCTGGACCCCAAGAGTTATTGTGAAATTTGTCCTATTTCTTCTGTTACCCTTGGGAAAATAAAAAACTGGGGGCGAAAATATTATTTTTGTAAAAAAAAAAGATTTTTTTGTTTTTACGGCTGTACATTATAAACTTCTGTGAAGCACTTGGGGCTTCATAGCGCTCACCACACATCTAAATAAGTTCCTTGTGGGGTCTATTTTCCAAAATGGGGTCACTTGTTGGGGATTTCCACTGTTTAGGCGCATCAGGGGCTCTCCAAATGCGACATGACGCCCCCAGACCATTCCATCAAAGTCTGCAATCCAAAACGTCACTACTTCCCTTCCGAGCCCTGACATGCCCATACAGTAGTTTTCTCCCACATATTGGGTATCAGCGTACTCAGGACAAATTGGACAACAACTTTTGGGGTCCAATTTCTCCTGTTACCCTTGTGAAAATAAAATATTGGGGGCAAAAAAATCATTTTTGAAAAAAAAAAAAGGATTTTTTATTTTTACGGCTGTGCGTTATAAACTTCTGTGAAGCACTTCGGGGTTCAAAGTGCTCACCACACATCTAGGTAAGTTCCTTGTGGGGTCTATTTTCCAAAATGGGGTCACTTGTGGGGGGTTTCCACTGTTTAGGCGCATCAGGGGCTCTCCAAATGCGACATGACGCCCCCAGACCATTCCATCAAAGTCTGCAATCCAAAACGTCACTACTTCCCTTTCCGAGCCCTGACATGCGCCCATACAGTAGTTTTCTCCCACATATTGGGTATCAGCGTACTCAGGACAAATTGGACAACAACTTTTGGGGTCCAATTTCTCCTGTTACCCTTGTGAAAATAAAATATTGGGGCGAAAAAATCATTTTTGTAAAAAAAAAAAAGATTTTTTATTTTTACGGCTGTGCGTTATAAACTTCTGTGAAGCACTTCGGGGTTCAAAGTGCTCACCACACATCTAGATAAGTTCCTTGTGGGGTCTATTTTCCAAAATGGGGTCACTTGTGGGGGGTTTCCACTGTTTAGGCGTATCAGGGGCTCTCCAAATGCGACATGACGCCCCCAGACCATTCCATCAAAGTCTGCAATCCAAAACGTCACTACTTCCCTTCCGAGCCCTGACGTGCACCCATACAGTAGTTTTCTCCTACATATTGGGTATCAGCGTACTCAGGACAAATTGGACAACAACTTTTGGGTTCCAATTTCTTCTGTTACCCTTGTGAAAATAAAATATTGGGGGCGAGAAAATCATTTTTGTAAAAAAAAAAAGGATTTTTTATTTTAAGGCTGTACGTTATAAACTTTAGTGAAACACCTGGGGGTTAAAAGTTCTCACCACACATCTAGATAAGTTCCTTGAGGGGTCTAGTTTCCAAAATGGTGTCATTTTGGGGGTTTCCACTGTTTAGGCAGATCAGGAGCTCTCCAAACACGACATGGCGTCCAGCCAATTCTGCGTTGAAAAAGTCAGACGGCGCTCCTTCCCTTCCAAACTCTGCCATGCACCCAAACAGTGGTTACCCCCACATATGGGTATCAGGCACTCAGGACAAATTGCACAATAACTTTTGGAGTCTTGTTACCCTTGGAAAAATAAAAATTCGGGTGAAAAGATCATTTTTGTGGAAAAAATATGATTTTTAAATTTTACGGCTCTACGTTATAAACTTGTGTGAAGCACTTGGGGTTCAAATTGCTCACCAAAGATCTAGATAAGTTCCTTAGGGGGTCTAGTTTCCAAATGGGGTCATTTGTGGGGGGTTTCCACTGTTTAGGCACATCAGGGGCTCTCCAAATGCAACATGGCATCCAATCTCAATTCCAGCCAATTTTGGTTGGAAAAAGTCAAATGGTGCTCCTTCCCATTCCGAGCTCTGCCGTGCGCCCAAACAGTGGTTCCCACCCACATATGGGGTATCAGCGTACTCAGGACAAATTGGACAACAACTTATGTGGTCCAATTTCTCCTGTTACCCTTGGAAAATAAAAAATTAGTGACTAAAAGATAATTTTTGTGGGAAAAAAATAGGATTTTTTATTTTCATGCCCGGGCATTATAAACTTGTGTGAAGCACTTGGGGGTTCAAAGTGCTCACCAAAGATCTAGATAAGTTCCTTAGGGGGTTAGTTTCCAAAATGGGGTCACTTGTGGGGGATTTCCACTGTTTAGGCTCATCTGGGGCACTGCAAACGGAACATGACCCCCATCAACGTCTGCATTCCAAAACGTTACTACTTCCTTTCCAAGCCCTGCCGTGCGCCCAAACAGTTTTCCCCCCCCACATATGGGGTATCAGCGTACTCAGGACAAATTGGACAACAACTTTTGGGGTCCAATTTCCTTGGGAAAATTCAAAAATTTGGGACTAAAAATCATTTTTGTGGAAATTTTTTTTTTTTTTTTCACACCCAGGCATTATAAACTTTTGTGAAACACTTGGGGTTCAAAGTGCTCACAACAGATCTAGATAAGTACCTTAGGGGGTCTAGTTTCCAAAATGGTGTCACTTGTGGGGGTTTCCACTGTTTAGGCGCATCAGGGGTTCTCCAAGCGCGACATGGCGTCCAATCTCAATTCCAGCCAATTTTAGTTTGAAAAAGTCAAACGGCGCTCCTTCCCTTACGAGCTCTGCCGTGTGCCCAAACAGTGGTTTTCCCCCACATATGGGTATTGGCATACTCAGGAGAAATTGCATAACAACCTTATCTGTCCATTTTCTCCTTTTACCCTTGTGAAAATAAAAAAAAAGTTTGTAAAAGATCATTTTTGTGGCTAAAAAGTTAAATATTCATTTTTTCCTTCCACGTTGCTTTAGTTCCTGTGAAGCACCTGAAGGGTTAATAACTTCTTGAATGTGGTTTTGAGTACCTTGAGGGGTGCAGTTTTTAGAATGGTGTCACTTTTGGGTATTTTCTGTCATGTAGACCCCTCAAAGTGACTTCAAATGAGAGGTGGTCCCTAAAAAAAATGGCTTTGTAAATTTTGTTGTAAAAATGAGAAATCGCTGGTCAACTTTTAACCCTTATAACTTCCTAACAAAAAAAAATTTTGGTTCCAAAATTGTGCTGATGTAAAGTAGACATGTGGGAAATGTTATTTCTTAACTATTTTATGTGACATATTTCTCTGTTTTAAGGGAATAAAAATTCAAAGTTTGAAAATTGCTAAATTTTAAAATTTTCGCCATATTTGCGTTTTTTTCAAAAATAAACGCAAGTTATATGGAAGAAATTTTACCACTAACTGAAGTACAATATGTCACGAGAAAACAATCTCAGAATCGCGAAGATCCGTTGAAGCGTTCCGGAGTTATAACCTCATAAAGAGACAGTGGTCAGAATTGTAAAAATTGTCCCGGTCATTAACGTGCAAACCACCCTTGGGGTGAAGGGGTTAAGACAACATAACTAAAATAACAGGAGTGAGGACAATTACTTCCCACGAGTATAATGACAGACATAATAAAATACACAGGTGAGGACAATGTAAAATTCACACCAATGAAATGCCATCATGTAAACCTGGTAATAATGCGCAATAGTAAATAATTACACCAAGAAAGTGATCATGCATAAAACATAGTAGTTAGACCTGCAAGTGCTGTTGAACAACCACAACAGATTTAATTAATAATGCTATATAGCTATCACAGTGATAGTTACTCATGAAATGTCGATCTAATACTGTATCAATAAGGCGCGTCACCCATCATGCTTGTTTGTCTTGTAGATTGTTGAAGAGGGTTTTTTTTTTTTTTTTTTTTTTTTTTGAAAGTTCCTTTTTATTTAGATTTTCAAAAAAAAAAAGGTGCTATGTACGGCTTCCACCGGCGGAGGTACCTAGAATCTTTGTGCGCTTCTCCGGCGCACGCAAGCCTTTGACATTCCAGGAGATGATCTTCATGTTGAATGGGCGGCAGAAAAATTAAGAGTGTGCTGGAGGAGACGGTGTACCCTCTTATGGCCGTCGTTGGCACCAACCTGCGAGGAAAGGAGGAAGCAGCACCACAATATCAAATACCTAATCAAGATATATTGACAATTCCAGGATTAATTATTGGAGAGAGGTCCCTTGCTACCCTTTTCTAGTAACTCTTGTTTACCAATAAACCGCTGTAAGCGGTCGTAGTCTCTCCACCACTACCTGTGTTTATGTGACTTCCTTTTTTCTAACCTGTGAGGAGATTACCCCCATCCTCCCAGGCTATTCAGTGTACCCCCCATGTGTCCAAAGCATGAAACCCCAATAGCCTGCTTCACTTATTGTCCCTCCATATGTAATGTTTAACTCATTTGTCCCACGTTTATCAAGACCCCCACTCTCATGAGAGATCTTCAACATCTAATATCAATTAACTAATTTAACCATCTAAAATTGCAGCAAAACTATCATGCTTTAGCATAGGTATGAAGGAACTCCAATAGAAACGGCTCAAACAGCAAATATATCTCATATGTCATTTAACGTGGAGAGAATCTCTTTCAACTTTCCTGATCTCCTTCATGAACTGCCATCTTGTCGTCGTCTGCGTGGGGAGAACCTGGAACTGCGTCGCTGTACTTCCCTATCACTTTGTTGATTTCGTTCCAAGGCTGCTTCGGCTTGTTCTGGTGTGTCATTAATGACATATGTCCCGTCAGATCTTTGGAACCGCTAACGCGCTGGGAACAGTAGTTGAAAGCGAACATCTCGCTCAAACAACGTTGTGCAAATTAAACTGAACGCCCTCCTCTTCTTGGACACCGATACTGAGAAGTCATCAAAGAGCAGAATCTCATAGCCATGGAGTAGCACTGGGCGCCTCGCTTCTCTGAATGGCCGTAACAATGAAACTTTGTCGTTATAATGTAACAGCTTAATTATTACTTGCCGTGGTCTGTACATCGTTGGTTTCGATGCCTCCCCTCGCCTGTTATTGTTTTGCGGCGGTCCCACACGATGTGCACAATACACACGACAGTAGTAGTTAAGTCACAATATTTTCGGTAGATCATTCTCACAGATGGATTGTAAGTCTGCTGATTTAAACGATTCAGGCAGTCCGACGAGACGTAAATTGCTTTGTCTCGAGCGATTTTCCAAGTCCTCTTGTTTGTCTATCAAATTTTGTAACTTCTGCTGAAGGTTCTGTTCTCTGTCTTGGCCAAGTTGCTTCTCCTGTTGTAGCAGCGCCACATCCTGTTGCAGCTTGGTAATTGCAATGGTATTCAGGTGTACAGACTTTTGTATGGAAGACAATGACGATTGCAATGCCGACTCCAGCAGCTTCTGAATGTCTGGTAAGAGAAGGGCTTTGACCTCTCTTCAGCCATTTTCTGCGAATCAAATTCCTGAGGAACTCTCAGGTCACATGGTGCTTCTGATAATAGCTCTTGCTGCATGTCTATGGCAGCGCTCAGCATCGCGCCTCTTTCCTCTTTGTCTCCTCCATGCGCCATCTTGTCCTTCTGCTTCAGTTGGATAGGTAAACCGTTCGGGGTCTGTTGTGAACTCCGTAGCAAGTAGCGCTCCATAAATTATGTCCCCGAATGTAAAAGGTGTCAGTGTTCCCGGGGGTGGTTTTACTGCTCTCCTATGGGCCCGATATGCTTGGATACCTGGGAGGAATTCAGGAGCATCTCCAAACTCCCTCCTCACATGTCAGCGCAGGAAACAGAAGAGGGAACGTGCTTGTTTTGTTGCTCATAGGTGGAGTTTTATACAGTAAATGATTACTGCTGTCGTATTTTTGGCGTCCCTAGGGCAGAATAAGGCTGCGTAACGTCACATTTTAGAGAGAGTCATATAATAGACACACGCTACCCTACCCGTGACACAAGGAAGGTAGTGTTGCCGGATAAAGCCTTGCGCAACCAGACATGCCCCTGGAAAATGACTGCTGCTGCAGGCTAAACTCAACACGGACAAATACTGTTGTAATTTAAAACTTTTGTGACAGCAAGAACGCAAGGATTAAAAATTCATACTTTTACAGATTACAAGTACAGGAATCTCTGTCCAAAATAAGAATATGATGAAGAAGATGAAGATGAAGTAGAATATGAAGAATAATAGTTGAATAAGAACAATATGAGTAATGTTAACAAAAAGATGAATAGCAAGAAGTTTAAGAAGAAGATAAAGAAGGTGAAGATGAAGAATAATTTGATGAAAAAGATGATGCTGCTGAAGATTATGAAGGAGAAAGTGTGTCAAAAGTTAAAAAGGTGAAGAGCATGGAAGTTGTGAAACATACATATTTGCCAAAATAGAAAAAACGTTAACAACATTGTCAATTTCTTCGTCAATCCGAACATCTTTAAAAAAAAAAATATTAATGCTATTCCATTTGATTGGGTTAAACATCTATGCCTTTAATGTCTCCTCAACCTCCCCCAATACATTCTACATTACTCTTTTTTGTTTTCCTTCATGTACAATTAACCAACAAGGCAAGAATGGGCTTTTTTTAATTCCGATATTTTGTTCCCATAGACTGACATTAGATTTCCGGTATCAGTATCGGGTATCGCCGATATTTTTGGGGTATCGGCGATACCATTCTAATTCCGATACTTTTGGATATCGGAAAGTATCGCTCAACTCTAGTCGTTAGTTTAGGAATCTGCAACCCATCAGTTACCAACATCTCAGGTGTTCGGCTGCCCTGCTGTTGTTCCTGTCCTCCTCAGCTACCGAAACATAACAGTATCACCGGCCTGAACTGAAAATTATATAGTACTCACAGAAGGGAAAAATAGTGTGGAAAGAAAATAGAGTTGTCAGAGATTTTTATTTATTTTTTTTTTCTTCTGTCTGTTGCATTTTTTCCCTCTTTTTCTCTGGGTGCTGAGGAAATTTTTTTTCTCTCAATGGAGTTTGCACAGTTGTCTGGCCATGTGGATCAGCTTGCCACTGAGGTTCGGAGTATTGCTATCTATCTTGCTGGGTTGCCGGTTGTGGAACCTAGGATTCCTATGCCAGATTTGTTTTTGGGGGATCGGGCTAAATTTCTGAATTTCAAAAATAACTGTAAGTTGTTTTTTGCCTTAAAGCATAAGTCTTCAGGTAACACAGCACAGCAGGTTCAAATTGTCATCTCTCTCCTGCGCGGCGATCCTCAGGATTGGGCTTTTTCCCTGACACCTGGGGATCCTGTTTTGAATGATATTGATGCATTTTTTCTGGCTCTGGGGTTATTGTACGATGAACCTAATGTCACTGATCAAGCTGAAAAAACCTTGTTGGCATTAAATCAGGGTCTTGAAGACGCTGAGTTGTACTGTTAGAAATTCTGAAAGTGGGCAGTCCTGACCAAATGGAATGATGATTGTTATGTTTCGGTAGCTGAGGAGTGCAGGTAAAAAAGGCAATACACCAGAGAAGTTGGAATCTATGAGATTGCAGTACCCTGACTAACCACCACAACTAGAGGCAGCCGTGGAGCGTACCTACGTTGGTCCTAGACGCCTCGTCACAGCCTGAGAAACTAACTACACCTAAAGATAGAAAGAGGAAAGCTATCTGCCCGGAGCAGATCCCCAAAGAACATAGAAAGCCCCCAAACATGTAATGGCGGTTAGACAAGAAGAATACTGACAAAGACAGAAAATAGTATGAGCAAACGTTGGGGCCCAAACTACCTAAATAGAAAAGGATAGGAAGGGCACTTACTGCAATCCCAAAAAACCCTGAAAAGCACCAACTCTACTAATTTCAAAAACACCTGAGATCACACGACCTCTACCACCTAAATTAGTTCTCTGGTGTAACAAAATCAAAACAGCAGCCACTGAAAAAACTGGAAAAAGCAAATGTACAAAACATCAGTGGCTGAACTAAACTGAGAGGGCAAAAGCCCCGGAGGGGACCCTGAAGGCCCCCACAGAAGTGCAGGACAAAATGCAAAAATCAAGCACAAAAACAAAAAGAAGAAAATGTCTTATCTGTTAGCAGGAGATGCAGACACGACACAGCAGGCTACAAGGGAAACAGGAATCAAGGATTGAGACCAGAACAATTGATCACCGGCAACCCTGATGGGAAGGCGACTCCCTTATTTAAGACCAGTCAGTAACACCTGATTCCCAATCCTCACAATCTTCACTGGACAGTCCAGTACCGCTTGTAACCACCAGAGGGAGCCTCTGCTCAGAACTCATTTCAAGTCCATTCACAACAGATGATGCTTTGGCAGCCCTTTTTCGGAAGGGGCTGTCAGAGAATGTAAAGGATGTTATGGTGGGATTCCCTGCTCCCTCTGGTCTCAATGATTCTATGTCATTGGCTATTCAAATTGACAGACGTTTGCGTGAGCGCAGAGGTATGCGTGAGATAGTGTTGCCTTGTGAGCCAGCTCCTGAGCCCATGCAGTGTGATAGAGTGACTTCTGGGGCTCAGCGTCATGAGTTTCGAAAGCGCAAATAGTTATGTTTCTACTGTGGTGATGCCTCTCATGCTATTTCAGTCTGCCCTAAGCGGGGAAGACATTTTGCACGCTCAGTTGTCTTGGGTAGTGTTCAGACTAAATTTCTGTTGGCTGTTACCCTGATTTGCTTCCTGTCCACATTTTCTGCTCAGGCTTTTGTTGATTCAGGAGCAGCTATTAACCTGATGGATTTTGACTTTGCCAAACGTTGTGGGTTTCCCATGATACCCCTGTGGAAGTCTATTCCCCTACTGGGCATTGATTCTACCCTTTGGCTGAGAATAAACCCCAGTTTTCTACTCAGGTGATAATGAGGGTTGAACCAGATCATCAGGAGAGTTGCAAATTTCTGGTGCTGTATAATCTGCATGACATTATTGTACTAGGTTTCCCTTGGTTACAGTCTCATAATCCTGTTTTGGATTGGAAATCTGTGTCTGTGACCAGTTTGGGCTGCCAATGTGTTAATGCCGACACTCCTGTTTTTTCTGCCTCTCCCAAGTCTCTGGATGTTCCTGACTTTTTGACTGATTTTTTGGATGTATTTAGTGAAAGTAAATCTGCATCTTTGCCCCCTCACATGAGCTACGATTGCGCTATTGAATTAGTGCCTGGTGGTAAATTTCCTAAAGGTCGCCTTTTTAATTTGTCTGTACCTGAACACGATGCTATGCGATCTTATATCAAGGAGTCATTGGAGAAGGGTCATATCAGACCATCCTCTTCACCCTTGGGTGCCGGTTTTTCTTTGTGGCCAAAAAGGATGGTTCATTGAGGCCGTGTATTGATTATCGTCTCTTGAATAAGATCTCTGAAATATCAATATCCGTTACCCTTGATTTCTGACCTGTTTTCCAGGGTGAAAAGTGCTAGTTGGTTTACAAAGCTTGACCTCAGGGGGGCGTATAACCTTATTCGCATTAAGCACGGGGATGAATGGAAGACGGCGTTTAATACCCCAGAGGGGCATTTTGAGTACCTAGTGATGCCCTTTGGGCTCACTAATGCTCCTTCCGTCTTCCAATCCTTCATGAATGATATTTTCAGGGATTTTGTGGATAAATTTCTGATTGTTTATTTGAATGATATCTTGATTTTTCCAATGACTGGGACTCTCATGTGAAACATGTTCGGACTGTGTTCCAGATTTTGAGAGAGAATGCACTGTATGTGAAGGGATCAAAGTGTCTTTTTGGCGTACAGAAGGTCTCATTTCTGGGATTCATTTTGTCTCCGTCTGTTATTGAAATGGACCCCGTCAAGGTTCAAGCCATCTGTGATTGGGTCCAACCTACTTCATTAAAGGCTCTTCAGAGATTTTTGGGTTTTGCCAATTTTTATCGTAAATTTATTGGTAATTTCTCCGGTATTGTTAAACCATTGACTGATCTGACCAAAAAGGGTTCTGATGTGGTGAATTGGCCTCCTGAGGCAGTCTCTGCATTTCAGGAGCTTAAGCAGAGATTCACTTCTGCTCCTGTTCTACGGCAGCCTGATGATTCTCTACCGTTTCAGGTGGCGATTGATGCCTCTGAAATTGGGGCAGGTGCCGTTTTGTCCCAAAGAGATCCAGAGACCTCTAAGAGTAACCCATGTGCCTTTTTCTCTCGAAAATTTTCTCCAACTGAACGTAATTATGACGTGGGTAATCGGGAGTTATTGGCCATGAAGTGGGCCTTTGAAGAGTGGAGACATTGGCTGGAAGGAGCCAAACATCAGGTGGTGGTCCTCACGGACCATAAGAATCTGGTTTATCTCGAATCAGCCAAGCGACTTAATCCTAGACAGGCCAGGAGGGCCTTGTTTTTCACACGTTTTAATTTTGTGGTTTCTTTTCTTCCTGGCACTAAGAATGTTAAGGCGGATGCCCTCTCGAGGAGTTTCTTTGCGGACTCTCCTGAGTTATCTGATCCTACTGTTATTTGAAAGAGGGTGTAGCTCTTTCTGCCATCTCGCCCAATTTGAGACTGGCCTTGGAAGGGTGTCAGGAGGATAAACCTGAGCGCTGTCCTATTGGGAAATTGTTTGTCCCAGACCAGTGGAAGAAGAGTGTGATGTCTGAGATTCATTGTTCCGCGTTGGCTGGTCATCTCGGGATTTTTAGTACCAGAGACTTGGTGAGTCGGTCCTTTTGGTGGCCTACTTTGTCTCGTGACGTCAGGGAATTTGTGCAGTCCTGTGGGACTTGCTCTCGTTCCAAGCCTTGCTCTCGCTCTAGTGGTTTGTTAATGCCATTACCTGCCCAAGAGGCCATGGACCCATATCTCTATGGATTTTATTTCCAACCTCCCTGTTTCTCAGAGAATGACCGTTATCTGGGTAATCTGTGATAGGTTTTCCAAGATGATACATCTTGTGCCATTACCTAAGTTACCTTCCTCCTCCGAATTGGTGCCTTTGTTCCTTCAGCACGTGGTTCGGTTACATGGCATTCCGGAGAACATTGTGTCTGACAGAGGAGTCCAGTTTGTTTCCAGATTTTGGAGGACATTTTGTTCTAAACTTGGTGTTCAATTATCTTTCTCCTCTGCTTTTCATCCTCAGACCAATGGACAAACCGAGAGAACAAACCAGACCTTGGAGACTTATTTGAGATGTTTTGTGTCTGCTGATCAAGATGACTGGGTCTCTTTTTTGCCTTTGGCTGAGTTTGCTCTTAATAATAGGGCTAGCTCTGCCACCTTGATGTCTCCATTTTTCTGTAATTTTGGGTTTCACCCTCGATTTTCTTCGGGACAGGCAGAGGCTTCTGTCTGTCCGGGTGTTGACTCTGTTGTGGAGCGAATGCAGCAGATTTGGGACCAGGTAGTGGAGAGGTTGTCTCTCTCTCAGGAGAAGGTCCAACGGTTTGCCAACCGGCATAGGACTGATGGTCCTCGGTTTAAAGTGGGGGACTTGGTTTGGTTGTCCTCAAGAAATATCCCTATGAGGGTTGCATCTCCAAAGTTTAAGCCCAGGTTCATTGGACCTTATAAGATCATGGAGATTCTTAATCCTGTTTCCTTCCGTTTGCTTCTTCCAGGGACATTTAAGATCCATAACATGTTCCACAAGTCCTTATTGAAGAGGTTTGTCGAGCCAGTGGTTTCTATGGCTGTGCCTCCTGACCCTATTTTGGTTGAGGGCAATCTGGAGTATGTGGTTGAGAAAATATTGGATTCTCGTTTTTCTAGACAGAAACATCTAGTATTTGGTTAAGTGGAGAGGTTATGGTCAGGAGGACAATTCTTGGGTGTTTGCTTCGGACATCCATGCTAGGAGACTGATCCGTGCCTATCACCGAGCTCATCTTGATCGGCCTGGTTGCACAAGTGAGGGTTCGGTGACCCCTCCTCAAGGGGGGGGTACTGTTATGAATGTGCTAGAGATGGTTTCTGAGCGGAGGCTCCCTCTGGTGGTTACAGACAGTACTGAACCTTTCAGTGAGGCGTGGCAATCTGGAATCATGGACTGGTCTGATATAAGAGAGGTTCCCTCCCATGATGGTTGCCGGTGATCAATTGTTCTTGTCTCAATTGTGGTTCCTGGTTCATTTGGAAGTTTGCCGGAGTCCTGCCTGCATCTCCTGCTTTCAGATAAGATATTTTTTGCTTTTCTTTTTGTGCTTGCTTTTTGCATTGTTTTCTGTGCTTTTGTGGAGGTCAGCCAGGTCCTCTCCTGGGGCCTGTGCTCCTCATAGTTTTTCTGCAGCCACTGTTGTTTGCTCATTTGCTTTTTCCTGTTTTTTCAGCGGCTGCGGCTTGGTTTTTGTTCACACTGAGATCTGATTTAGTGGGAGGCGAGATCGTGTGATCTCAGTATTTTTGTAATCAGAATTGTTGGATTTTTGTAGGGTTTTTTGGGTTGCAGAAAGTAATCTCTCCTGTCCTATCCTATTTAGTCAGCTTGTGGCCCCAGCGTTTGCTCAGTCTATTTTCTGCCTATGTTTGTATTTTCATCTTGTCTAACTGCCATTATATGTTTGGGGGCTTCCTATTTTCTTTGGGGATCTGCTCCGGGGCAGATAGCTTTCATCTTTCTGCCTTTAGGTGTAGTTATCTCTCAGGCTGTGACGAGGCATCTAGGATCAACGTAGGAACGCTCCACGGCTACCTCTAGTTGTGTCGTTAGTTTAGGAATCTGCAACCCATCAGTTACCAACATCTCAGGTGTTCGGCTGCCTGCTGTTGTTCCTGTCCGCCTCAGCTACCGAAACATAACACCCTGAACTGCCCCTCAGACAAGGGGAAGCCCTGTCTTTCCTTAACTTGGGGGTACCCTTGATGGTAGGGAGGCACAAGTCACCAACCTGTCCCTAACTCCTGATTAGCCCTGAGCTAAACCCCTACCCCCACCTAGGAGGTGAACAGCAGTAAAACCACAGGTAATGAATGACAGGGAATAAAGTAAACTGCACCACAAAGCAAATTAACAGGATGACACAATATGTGTGTGGGGGGAACACAATACCAATAGGAAAATGTACAAACATCAAAGTATACTTCACCAAACTCCTAAATAAAGACTTGAGAATCAACAGCTACTCCAACACTGGACTGGTATGCAAGAGACAAGCAAGTGCTATAGTTGGCATCCAGGAATGTTCTGAGCCATACTAAAAGGGAGAAGGCATTCCCAGCACCTTAGCCACTAATGAAAACGTTAACTCCTGCCAAGCTGAACAACAGTGAACAAACCACCACCTATGCTCAAACTCAGGCTGAGCAACAGGAAGATCTAAAGGGTATGCCACACTAAATAACATCGCTAACGGGATCGCTAAAAAACGTCACTATTTAGCGATCCCGTTAGCGATGTTGTTGTGTGCGGCATCTACCAGCGACGTGGCCTCTGCTGAGATCCTGCTGTGATCTCGCTCGTCGCTGACATCGTTCCGGACCCTATTTTATCGTCGTCGCCCCCGCTGGTAAGTATATATCGCTGAGTGTGGCACCTTTTCTTAGCGATTTAGCGGTACTTTTGTACCGCTAAAGTCGTTAAGGAGATCGCTAACCGCGATAGCGTCCTTAACGACATCGCTAAGTTAAGCCGCTATCAGCGATATAGAAACAATCCCGCTAGCGATCGCATTAGTATGCGTCGTTATCGTGATCGCTAGCGGGATTGTTTAGTGTGGCAGTACCTTTAGACTGCACAACAGACTCCCCATTGTGAACAGCTTCCAAAGCCAGCATGACAGCGAGCACATATTCACTATAGTCTTTAACTATGATTGGCCACCAAAAATTGCTGGTTACCAGTCAAATGGCAATGTTTATACCAGGGTGACCTGCAAGCACAGAATCATGAAACTCCTGAAGAATATGTAGGCAAAACTGGGAAGGAACAAATAGCTTTTGGGAAGGAGTAGTGTCAGGGGCTTGCTCTTAGGATGTACAGATCTAAAGAAATAGACAACACAACGATACCCTCAGCTAGAATAGGAACCGGATCAGTGTCCTCAGACTGTGAAGGACAGAAACTCCAGGAGAGTGCATCAGCTTTTATGTTTTTAGTACAAGGTCTGAATGTCACCACAAAAGCAAAACTAAAAAAGAACAAAGCACATCTCGCTTGCCGAGGGTTGAGTCTCTTAGCTGATTCCAAATAAGACAGACACCATTTCTCGAAGGTCCACTTAATTGCCAACAATTCACGATTAGTGATGTCATAATTCCTCTCGGCAGATGAAGCTTTTTGTGAAAAGAAGGTGCACAGATGAAGTTGAGTGAGAGATGGGGTACCTTGCGATAACACCGCTCCAACTCCAACCTCAGAGGCATCTTCCTCCACAATAAAAGGAAGAACTGGCTAAACAAAAATAGGGTCAGACAAAAAACACTTCTTTAACTCAGAGAAGGCATGGATTGCCTCAGGTTTTCAATTAACCACATCTGCCCCTTTCAGTGAGAGGTTCGTCAATCTTGGAAACATTTTTAATAAAATTGTAACCCTACCAACAGGGGCTCTAGAGAAGAGTCAGATGTTCACCTAGTTACGCCCCTACAGAATCTCCTCGGACGACTCAGTGGTTCCACTACCACTCCGGTTAAAGAGGCACTGCAAGGGCTTGGGAGGATTCCTGATGTTGAATCCGCTCTGCAAGACATTGGACTAAATGGGCCAGGTCTTACATTTTATTCACCATGTTTGGAAGGGGTCCATGATTTGTTTTGGCCAGATATAATGTAATGACTGACCGAGGCCACAGATTCAAAAGAAGATTCTGGTTTTACAATAGAATCCAGGGGAATGCTAACATGGAAGGGCTGCTGTCCAGGGGTACAAATGGTCAGCAAGCAGGGTCAGAGACGAGAAGTTACTTCAAGGACAAAATCACTATCCATAAGAATAGTTAGAAACAAGCAGGGGTCAACAGGAATACACTAAACAAAACAGGAGAACATGCACACCTAGATGAAGGAATGCTAAGCTATATCTGGCAGCATCCAACTGCAACCTGAAAGCTTTAGTAGGGTATGGTGCTCTCCAGTTTGTTTGAGGAGGGAGCTGATAACTTCAGTGCCTAGTGACAGAAGTATTAGTCGCAGAAGTAGGTTCTGGTGGAGATGTGACAGTGCCTGGCCATTGCCACCATTTAGGTTTGTAAGGTGGATACAGCCTGGGCGAAGCTCATCTGGCATGGCACTCTTTCTAGATTTCCTATTCTGGATATACAGTAGTTGACGTGGCCAACCAGATTGCTTAGGCTGGCAAGTACCTTTGTGCAGCATCCCTGGAAATAGTCAGATGTTTGACCCAGGCGGCAAGTATTACTGTAGCGAAATCAGATCTCATGTCCAAGAGATCACTTACAGGCCTTCCTTTTTAGGTTCAGGACCAGGTTGGACAAGATTATTGCAGATGCCTAGAGCGGCATGAGTATTTTATCCCTCAGCCTATGTCCAGCCATCTGTTTCAGAGACATGGGACTTATCAGTTCCATTCCTTTTGTCAGCTTCCTTTGGCAAATGGCCCTAATCGCCAGGACACACTTCAGTCTCCACAGGGAAGAAGGTGACCATCTTTCAACTCAATGCCATTCTGGCAGCCATGCATTCAATCGGACAAGGCCTTGATGCAACTGAAGGTCCACAGCAAGACAAACTTCCCCCACTCGGGGCCTCTCATTGGGTGGACAGGTATCTTTCTCTTCCAGGAATCATCGCTATCGGCAGTCAACAATGACTAGGTCAGAGAAATCATCTCCAGGTACAGGTAGAGTTCACCACTCTCCCACATAAACATTTTTTTCCAGATCTCTTCTCTTCGGCACCTTCACCTTGAAGTCAAGTTTTGGTCAAACCATATCTTCTTTTCACCAGGCAGGGGTCATTGTGACAGTCCGGCCTCTGGAACATTTCAAGGGTTTTTACTCAAATCTATTTGTCATACCCAAGAAGGACAGCTTATTGTGGAGTGTGGAACATTCTGGATCTAAGGTTGCTGAACAAGAGAGTCCAACTTTATCACATCAGGATGGAGTCTCTGCGCTCTGTCATTGCCTCCATAGAAACAGGTAAATGTTCTCTTCAGTGGAGATTCAAGATGCTTACCTCCACATTTCCATCTACACTTCTCATGAAAGGTTTGTCAGCTTTGGGGTCAACCAGGATAATTATCAATGTGTGACTCTTCGTTTGGCCTAGACACAGCATCCAGGGTTTTCACAAAGGTCTTAGCCCCGGTCATTGTGCTGCTTCTATTGTGGTTATCCCCTACTTCTATGGCAAATTTGTATTTGCTGAATATATAACAATGGTGGCAGTAATATAGGGGTAAAATTTGCATTTCATCCTTCTGTGTTATTTATGTGGTAAATACGGCACTTAGGGTATTGTAAGGTGGCTGCCATACACATAGTGGATGGGAAATATGTATCACAGAGGTGGATGTTCTCTGTGACATAAACATGGAATAATGCTCTAGTACACATAGTACTAAGAGGAGTTAATCAGCCATGACAGGGACTGGTGTTATGTTTTGGTAGCTGAGGAGGCAGGAGCAAAAAACCGCATAGAGGTTGGAAACTAATAGGTTGCAGACCCCTAAACTAACAGCATAACTAGAAGCAGCCGTGGAGCGTACCTACGGTGGTCCTAGACGCCTCGGCACAGCCAGAGAGATAGCTATCCCTGAAGATGGAAAGAGGAAAGCTAACTGCCCCGGAGTAGACCCCAAAAGAGTAGGAAGCCCCCAAACATATAATGGCGTTTAGACAAGATGAAAATATGAACACAGACAGAAAATAGATTGAGCAAACGCTGGGGCCCAAAACTGTTAGACAGGATAGCACAGGAAAGAATACTGTCTGCAACCCAGAAAAACCCTAGGAAAAACTCCAACACTTCTGAATCCAAAAACACTGAGACCACACGGTCTCGACCACCTATATCAGATCTCTGGTGTGGACACGTAGCTACCCAGCAGTAAGATATCACAAGAACTGAGCAAATGAACAAATACAAAAAACGAACGGAGACCAGCCAAAGCCCCCCCATAGGGGACACGGCTGAAGACAAAAAGCAATGCAGCAAAAAGCAAGGAATTCAAACCACAGTAAAAAAAAAAACTGAAAGAGACTTATCTGAAAGCAACAGGAGACAGCAGGAAAGCAAGCTGAATTCCAACCTAAACCAGGAAGAACAATTGATCACTGGCGAGGATCATGGGAGGTCAGCTCACTTATATCAGGCCAGTCAGTACCACCTGACAACCACTCGTTATCATCAGGTGTAAAACTCTTGGTATTCAACATAGGTTCAATACCCTCAGCAACCACCAGAGGGAGCTTCAGCTCCGAAGTCATCTCCAAAACATTCACAACAGTACCCCCCCTTGAGGAGGGGTCACTGAACCCTCACTTGTGCCACCAGGAAGATCGGGATGAGCTCGGTGATAGGCACGGACCAGTCTTTCAGCATGAATGTCAGAAGCAAACACCCAAAAATTGTCCTCCTGACCATAGCCTTTCCACTTCACCAAGTACTGGAGTCTCCGCCTGGCCAAACGAGAATCCAATATCTTCTCAACCACATACTCCAAATTGCCCTCAACCAAAACAGGATCAGGAGGCGCAGCCATAGGAACCACTGTCTCGACAAATCTCTTCAATAAAGATTTGTGAAATACGTTGTGAATCTTGAATGTTCCTGGAAAAAGCAAATGGAAGGAATCGGGATTAATAACCTCCACGATCTTATAAGGTCCAATGGACCTTGGCTTAAATTTTGGAGACGTGACCCTCATAGGGATATTTTTTGAGGACAACCAAACCAAGTCACCCACTTTAAATTGAGGACCATCAGTCCTATGCCGGTTGGCAAACCGCTGGGCCTTCTCCTGAGAGAGAGAGACAGCTTATCCACTACTTGATCCCAAATCAGCTGCATTCTCTCTACAATAGAGTCAACACCAGGACAGACAGAAGCCTCCACCTGCCCTGAAGAAAATCGAGGATGAAACCAGAAATTGAAGAAAAATGGAGACATCAAGGTGGCAGAACTAGCCCTATTATTCAAAGCAAACTCAGCCAAAGGCAAAAAAGAGACCCAGTCATCTTGATCAGCAGACACAAAACATCTCAAATAAGTCTCCAAGGTCTGGTTTGTTCTCTCAGTTTGTCCATTGGTCTGAGGGTGGAACGCAGAGGAAAAAGACAACTGAACTCCCATTTTGGAACAAAATGTCCTCCTTTTGGACACGTAGCTACCCAGCAGTAAGATATCACAAGAACTGAGCAAATGAACAAATACAAAAAACGAATGGAGACCAGCCAAAGCCCCCCATAGGGGACCCGGCTGAAAACAAAAAGCAATGCAGCAAAAAGCAAGGAATTCAAACCACAGTAAAAAAAAAACTGAAAGAGACTTATCTGAAAGCAAGCAGGAGACAGCAGGAAAGCAAGCTGAATTCCAACCTAAACCAGGAAGAACAATTGATCACCGGCGAGTATCATGGGAGGTCAGCTCACTTATATCAGGCCAGTCAGTACTACCTGACAACCACTCGTTATCATCAGGTGTAGAACTCTTGGTGTTATGAATGTGCTGGAGATGGTTTCTGAGCAGAGGCTCCCTCTGGTGGTTGCAGACAGTACTGAACCTCACAGCGAGGAATGGCAATCTGGGATCATGGACTGGATTGATATAAGGGAGGTTCCCTCCCATGATGGTCGCCGGTGATCAATTGTTCTTGTCTCAATTGTGGTTCCTGGTTCATTTGGAAGTTTGCTGAGTCTTGCCTGCATCTTCTGCTTTCAGATAAGATATTTTCTGCTTTTATTTTTGTGCTTGCTTTTTGCATAGTTCCCTGCCTGCACTTCTGTGCAAGTCAGCCAGGTCCCCTCCTGGGGGCCTGTGCTCCTCTCAGTTTATCTGAAGCCACTGTTATTTGTTCATTTGCATTTTCCTGTTTTTTCAGTGCCTGAGGCTTAGTTTTGTTACACCAGAGATCTGATTTAGGTGGTAGAGATCGTGTGATCTCAGGTATTTTTGCAATCAGAAGAGTTGGTATTTTTTAGGGGTTTTTTTGGATTGCAGTAAGAATCCTTTCCTGTACTTTTCTGTCTAGACAGATTGGGCCCCAGCATTTGCTCATTCTATTTTCTGTCTGTGTCCGTGCTACTTCTTGTCTAACCGCCATTACATGTTTGGGGGCTTCCTATTTTCTTTGGGGATCTGCTCCGGGGAAGATAGCTTTCATCTTTCTGCCTTTAGGTGTAGTTATCTCTCAGGCTGTGACGAGGAGTCTAGGATCAACGTAGGAACGCTCCATGGCTACCTCTAGTTGTGTGGTTAGTTCAGGTTACTGCAATCCAATAGGTTCCAGCCTCTCTGGTGTATTACTGTTTTTGCTTTTTCTCCTCAGCTACCTAAACATAACAGTATCACCGGCCAAGCTAAAATTATATGGTACTCACAGAAGGGAAAAATAGTGTGGAAAGAAAAAATAAAAAAGTTGTCAGAGATTTTTTTTTTTGTTGCATTTTTTCCCTCTTTTTCTCTGGGTGCTGAGGAGGATTTTTTTTTTCTCTCAATGGAGTTTGCACAGTTGTCTGGCCGTGTGGATCACTTGCCACTGAGGTTCAGAGTATTGCTACCTATCTTGCTGGGTTGCCGGTTGTGGAACCAAGGATTACAATGCCAGATTTGTTTTTGGGGGATCGGGCTAAATTTCTGAATTTCAAAAATAACTGTAAGTTGTTTTTTTGCCTTGAAGCCTAAGTCCTCAGGGAACGCAGCACAGCAGGTTCAAATTGTCATCTCTCTCCTGCGCGGCGACCCTCAGGATTGGGCCTTTTCCCTGACACCTGGGGATCCTGTTTTGAATGATGTTGATGTATTTTTTCAGGCTCTGGGGTTGTTGTACGATGAACTAGTGTCACTGATCATGCTGAGAAGACCTTGTTGGCATTAAGTCAGGGCTGTGAAGCCGCTGAACTGTACTGTCAGAAATTTCGAAAGTGGGCAGTCCTGACCAAATGGAATGATGATGCTTTGGCAGCCCTTTTTCGGAAGGGTCTGTCAGAGAATGTAAAGGACGTTATGGTGGGATTCCCTGTACCCTCTGGTCTCAATGATTCTATGTCTTTGGCTATTCAAATTGACAGACGTTTGCGTGAGCTCAGAGGTATGCGTGAGATGGTGTTGCCTTGTGGGCCAGCTCCTGAGCCCATGCATTGTGATGGAGTGACTTCTGGGGCACAGCGTCATGAATTTCAAAAGCGCAATGGGTTATGTTTCTACTGTGGTGACGCCTCTCATGCTATTTCCATCTGCCCTAAGTGGTGAAGATGTTTTGCACGCTCAGTTGTCTTGGGTAGTGTTCAGACTAAATTTCTGTTGACTGTTACCTGATTTGCTCCATGTCCACATTTTCTGCTCAGGCTTTTGTTGATTCAGGAGCAGCTATTATTATTAACGTTGTGGCTTTCCCATGATACCCTGCGGAAGTCTATTCCCCTTTTGGGCATTGATTCTACCCTTTGGCGGAGAATAAACCCCAATTTTCTACTCAGGTGATAATGAGGGTTGAACCAGATTATCAGGAGAGTTGCAAATTTCTGGTGTTGCATAATCAGCATGACATTATTGTTCTGAGTTTCCCTTGGTTGCAGATTCATAATCCTGTTTTGGATTGGAAATCTGTGTGAATGCTGGCACTCCTGTTTTTTCTGCCTCTCCCCAGTCTCAGGATGTTCCCGACATTTTGACTGATTTTTCTGATGTGTTTAGTGAAAGTAAATCTGCATCCTTACCCCTCACAGGAGCTACGATTGCGCTATTGAATTAGTGCCTGGTGGTAAATTTCCTAAAGGTCGCCTTTTTAATTTATCTGTTATCTGTACCTGAACACGATGCTATGCGATCTTATATCAAGGAGTCATTGGAGAAGGATCATATCAGACCATCCTCTTCACCCTTGGGCGCCGGTTTTTTCTTTGTGGCCAAAAAGGATGGTTCATTGAGGCCGTGTATTGATTATCGCCTCCTGAATAAGATCACTGTGAAATATCAATATCCGTTACCCTTGATTTCTGGTCTGTTTTCCAGAGTGAAAAGTGCTAGTTGGTTTACCAAGCTTGACCTCAGGGGGGCGTGTAACCTTATTCGTATTAAGCACGGGGATGAATGGAAGACGGCGTTTAATACCCCAGAGGGGCATTTTGAGTACCTAGTGATGCCCTTTGGGCTTACTAATGCCCCTTCCGTCTTCCAGTCCTTCATGAATGATATTTTCAGGGATTTTGTGGATAAATTTCTGATTGTTTATTTGGATGATATCTTGATTTTTTCCAATGACTGGGACTCTCATGTGAAACATGTTCGGACTGTGTTCCAGATTTTGAGAGAGAATGCACTGTATGTCAAGGAATCAAAGTGTCTTTTTGGCGTACAGAAGGTCTCTTTTCTGGGATTCATTTTGTCTCCGTCTGTTATTGAAATGGACCCGGTCAAGGTTCAGGCCATCTGTGATTGGGTTCAACCTACTTCATTGAAGGCTCTTCAGAGATTTTTGGGTTTTGCCAATTTTTATCGTAAATTTATTGGTAATTTCTCTGGTATTGTTAAACCATTGACTGATCTGACCAAAAAGGGTTCCGATTTGGTGAATTGGCCTCCTGAGGCAGTTTCTGCATTTCAGGAACTTAAGCAGAGATTCATTTCTGCTCCTGTTCTAGGGCAGCCTGATGTTTCTCTGCCGTTTCAGGTGGAGGTTAATGCATCTGAAATTGGGGCAGGTGTCGTTTTGTCCCAAAGGGATCCAGAGACCTCTAAGAGTAACCCTTGTGCCTTTTTCTCTCGAAAGTTTTCTCCAACTGAACGTAATTATGACGTGGATAATCGGGAGTTATTGGCCATGAAGTGGGCCTTTGAAGAGTGGAGACATTGGCTGGAAGGAGCCAAACATCAGGTGGTGGTCCTCACGGACCATAAGAACCTGGTTTATCTCGAATCAGCCAAACAACTTAATCCTAGACAGGCCAGGTGGGCCTTGTTTTACACATGTTTTAATTTTGTGGTTTCTTTTTTTCTGGCACTAAGAATGTTAATGCCCTCTCAAGGAGTTTCTTTGCGGATTCTCCTGAGTTATCTGATTCTGCTGTTATTTTGAAAGAGGATGTAGTACTTTCCGCCATCTCGCCCAATTTGAGACTGGCTCTGGAGGGGTGTCAGGAGGATAAACCTGAGCGCTGCCCTGTTGGGAAATTGTTTGTCCCAGACCAGTGGAAGAAGAGTGTGATGTCTGAGATTCATTGTTCCGCGTTGGCTGGTCATCCCGGGATTTTTGGTACCAGAGACTTGGTGATTCGGTCCTTTTGGTGGCCTACTTTGTCTCGTGACGTCAGGGACTTTGTGCAGTCCTGTGGGACTTGCTCTCGTTCCAAGCCTTGCTCTCGCTCTAGTGGTTTGTTGATGCCATTACCTGTGCCCAAGAGGCCATGGACCCATATTTCTATGGATTTTATTTCCGACCTCCCTGTTTCTCAGAGAATGACCGTTATCTGGGTAATCTGTGATAGGTTTTCCAAGATGATACATCTTGTGCCATTACCTAAGTTACCTTCCTCCTCCGAATTGGTGCCTTTGTTCCTTCAGCACGTGGTTCGGTTACATGGCATTCCGGAGAACATTATGTCTGACAGAGGAGTCCAGTTTGTTTCCAGATTTTGGAGGACATTTTGTTCTAAACTTGGTGTTCAATTTTCTTTCTCCTCTGCATTTCATCCTCAGACCAATGGACAAACAGAAAGAACAAACCAGACCTTGGAGACTTATTTGAGATGTTTTGTGTCTGCTGATCAAGTTGACTGGGTCTCTTTTTTGCCTTTGGCTGAGTTTGCTCTTAATAATAGGGCTAGCTCTGCCACCTTGATGTCTCCATTTTTCTGCAATTCCGGGTTTCACCCTCGATTTTCTTCGGGACAGGCGGAGGCTTCTGTCTGTCCGGGTGTTGACTCTGTTGTGGAGCGTATGCAGCAGATTTGGGACCAGGTAGTGGAGAGGTTGTCTCTCTCTCAGGAGAAGGCCCAACGGTTTGCCAACCGGCATAGGACTGATGGTCCTCGGGACTTGGGGGACTTGGTTTGGTTGTCCTCAAGAAATATCCCTATGAGAGTTGCATCTCCAAAATTTAAGCCTAGGTTCATTGGACCTTATAAGATCATGGAGATTCTTAATCCTGTTTCCTTCCGTTTGCTTCTTCCAGGGACATTTAAGATCCATAAAGTGTTCCACAAGTCCTTATTGAAGAGGTTTGTCGAGCCAGTGGTTCCTATGGCTGCGCCTCCTGACCCTGTTTTGGTTGAGGGCAATCTGGAGTATGTGGTTGAGAAAATATTGGATTCTCGTTTTTCTAGACAGAAACTCCAGTATTTGGTTAAGTGGAGAGGTTATGGTCAGGAGGACAATTCTTGGGTGTTTGCTTCGGACATCCATGCTAGGAGACTGATCCGTGCCTATCACCGAGCTCATCCTCATCGGCCTGGTTGCACAAGTGAGGGTTCGGTGACCCCTCCTCAAGGGGGGTACTGTTATGAATGTGCTGGAGATGGTTTCTGAGCAGATGCTCCCTCTGGTGGTTGCAGACAGTACTGAACCTCACAGCGAGGAATGGCAATCTGGGATCACGGACTGGACTGATATAAGGGAGGTTCCCTCCCATGATGGTCGCCGGTGATCAATTGTTCTTGTCTCAATTGTGGTTCCTGGTTCATTTGGAAGTTTGCTGAGTCTTGCCTGCATCTTCTGCTTTCAGATAAGATATTTTCTGCTTTTATTTTTGTGCTTGCTTTTTGCATAGTTCCCTACACTTCTGTGGAGGTCAGCCGGGTCCCCTCCTGGGGGCCTGTGCTCCTCTCAATTTATCTGAAGCCACTGTTATTTGTTCATTTGCATTTTCCTGTTTTTTCAGTGGCTGCAGCTTAGTTTTGTTACACCAGAGATCTGATTTAGGTGGTAGAGATCGTGTGATCTCAGGTGTTTTTGCAATCAGAAGAGTTGATATTTTTTAGGGTTCTTTTTGGATTGCAGTAAGAATCCTTTCCTGTACTTTTCTGTCTAGACAGATTGGGCCCCAGCGTTTGCTCATTCTATTTTCTGTCTGTGTCCGTGCTCCTTCTTTTCTAACCGCCATTACATGTTTGGGGGCTTCCTATTTTCTTTGGGGATCTGCTCCGGGGCAGATAGCTTTCCTCTTTCTGCCTTTAGGTGTAGTTATCTCTCAGGCTGTGACGAGGCGTCTAGGATCAACGTAGGAACGCTCCATGGCTACCTCTAGTTGTGTGGTTAGTTCAGGTTACTGCAATCCAATAGGTTCCAGCCTCTCTGGTGTATTACTGTTTTTGCTTTTTCTCCTCAGCTACCTAAACATAACATCTTGGTATTCAACATAGGTTCAATACCCTCAGCAACCACCAAAGGGAGCTTCAGCTCCGAAGTCGTCTCCAAAACGTTCACAACAGACTGGGTTTAATGTGAGCAGTTGAAGAGTATGGCAGGACAGCTGCTCACCATATCTCCAACCCTGTGTGTGGTTCACATTGTAAAATGGGACCTGTTTGACTCACACATGGTATGTGCGTGGAGGTGTGTGGACCTCCAGGATTGTGTGCCTTTGCTAAAAGACTAAGAAGCTGGAGTCTAACCCAAGTGGTCAAACCCACAGTATTGTATGGACTTTTTACTTTATGTTTCACTTTGTGATGAACAAGGGCTGTATTTAAGTTTTCCTGTGATGCGGTTTATGAAGAATGAAATAAACCAACCGGACTTTCATATAGATATGGTTCCAGTGATATCTCATTCCATGTCATGATGTGGCTCGACCCAACAGGTGGTCGATCAGCGAACGGCGCCACACTCACACAACAGGATGGTATTGGGGAGAGGAATGCCCTGCCGATAGGAATGAGGGATGGTCACCACCTGAGTTCAAACCTGAGCCTGTCCCTGCACTCCCCTAATGCCCTATGTGGGTCCTTCCCCCAATGCCTTCAGGATACCTCATCCCTCACTGTCACCTAACACTGCCCTGGCTAGTGCACTGGCCGGCGTAGGGCTCTAGCCTAGCCACTACAGATAATTCCACACAGGGAACAGTGACAAACACGAAAGGGACGGGGAAATAAACACTTAGCTTTCTCTGCTGCAAAGTACTGCACAACAGAATAAAGGCACCAGGATAATGAACCCAGCAGAAGCACTACTGCACCCAGAGAGCTCCTTACTCAGGCTTGGTCACTGTAGATTGCTCTATCACCGACAGTCAGCTGATGCATCAGGTGACCATTTAAAGCATGGTGGGAGTAGTCACAACCCACATCAGCTGACTCAGTAGCACTGAAATTACACCAGACTGCCAGCCAGGAAAAACTGACATTAACCCCCGCAGGCCTGAAAGGAAAAAAGTTTTAACTGAGTGGAACCAGAGCCGCCAAAAATCCAAAAATGGATTGTGACATTCCGCTTACAAGTGAGTAGCATTGTTACATTTGGTGTTAGTAGTGCGAGCAGCATGCCCAGGGAACACGTGTGACTGGTACAGAAGTACTGCATGTCTTGGGTAAAGGTGGCTATAAGCCAGGGAGCAATGTTAGACAGCATGGAGGACCTAATTATACCTCTGCTGCAAGCCCACCAGTAGCACCAACAACAACAGCTGGCACAACAGGAGACAAATAAGCTGCTTATGCAAAAGCTGCAGCAACAGCAAAGATCCAGCAACAGCAGCAGATTGAATTACTCGCAGAAGTGGTTTGTGGCAAGGCGTCAGCTCCGACACCAAGGTCAGCTGATAATTTCTCTGTCTGGAAGGCGATGAGGAGAGCCTTGAAGAAAATGACCCCGGGTGACAATGTAGAGGCCTTTTTAACCATTTTTTAAAGGGTCATCATTAGGGAGAAACTCCCGCCAGAGCAGTGGGTGGAAGTCTTGGCGCAATATTTAACGGGGGAGCCACAAAAGGTCTACTGTGATTTAGAGTTACAGGACCCCAAAGAATATGAGAAATTGAAAACGGAAATTTTGGCGCTGTTGGGGGTAACAATGACTGTCAGGGTGCAATGACTGTCAGGGGCGTAATACCATAATTTCCCTCGTGATCAATAAAGTGTATCGTATCGTATCATATAGGGCCCACCCTTGGGCATATCAGTGAGACAAGCCCCCTAAATCTCAAATGTTTGATCTATTGTACATTGTAAAAAAATGGTTGCATCCGGAGTCCTCTACTCCTGCACAGATGGTAGAGCGAGTTATAATAAACAAGTTTGTGCGCTCCCTTCCAAGGCCGATGCAGACTTAGGTTGCCCAGGAAGATCCCTGGAACGCCGATGACTTGGTTGGACCGATAGAATAGGTATCAGGGGGGTCAACAGTTCAGTGGGAAGGCAACCCATTCCATAATGGGGCTCCATCAGGGGCAATGCTCAAAAGGGGGTTGGGCGTCTAAAGTCCAAGGGGGCAGCAAAAGTAATGCCGTAGGACTCAGCAGGGGATGTAATTTGCTGGAAATGTCACATCCCAGGTCATATAGCCCATCCGTTGTCCTCTGATCACTGAGCAAATGGACCGTAACATGGAATGCTGGTGTTCAAACTACACATATCCAGCCTGCAGTGTGGACTCTCCACTTAGTGAAGGGCCATAAAAGTAAATGGTTTGCAAATGACAGAACTACTAAATTCAGGGAGATTTGTGACTCTTGTGTCCCTTGTGAGGGCCACACTCCGTCTCCAACTGATTCCTAGGAAGAAGGTGGGCGTCTGCTGCATTCATGGGATTGATAAAGACAATCCGGTGGTCAGAGTGGTCATTGAGATGGCATGAGCTACTCAGTCCCATAAGATTGGTGTCCAATTATCATAGACCAGGACTTTCTGTTGTTTTGGGACTTGAGAGGGAGGGGCACACACCTTGATTACTTGGTTAAGACATGGGTTGGCCCTAAAGAAGTCTCACCATCTTGAGAGCCTGAAGGGTTTCCCTTCTGTGTAATAGTGGGGGATGAAAAGGTAGTATCTCCTGAGGACGACATTCCAGAGATAGGTGTGACCGGAGAAAATTTGGGGTCTGCACAACATAGGGATCTAACTCTAAAAGAGGCATTGAATAATGTAACTGTTAAACAGTGCCTTGCGAAAGTATTCTGCCCCTGGAACTTTTCAACGTTTTCCCACATATCATGCTTCAAACATAAACATACCAAATGTAAATTTTTGGTGAAGAATCAACAAGTGGGACACAGTTGTGAAGTTGAACGAAATTTATTGGTTATTTAAAATTTTTGTGGAAATACAAAAACTGAAAAGTGGGGCGTGCAATATTATTCTGCCCCTTTAACTTAATACTTTGTTGCGCCACCTTTTGCTGCGATTACAGCTGCAAGCCGCTTGCGTTATGTCTCTATCAGTTTTGCACATCGGGAGATTGAAATTCTTGCCCATTCTTCCTTGCCAAACAGCTCGAGCTCAGTGAGGTTGGATGGAGATCGTTTGTGAACAGCAGTTTTCAGCTCTTTCCACAGATTCTCGATTGGATTCAGGTCTGGACTTTGACTTGGCCATTCTATCACCTGGATACGCTTATTTTGTGAACCATTCCATTGTAGATTTTGCTTTATGTTCAGGATCATTGTCTTATTGGAAGACAAATCTCCGTCCCAGTCTCAGGTCTTTTGCAGACTCCAACAGGTTTTCTTCAAGAATGGTCCTGTATCTGGCTCCATCCATCTTCCCATCAATTTTAACCATCTTCCCTGTCCCTGCTGAAGAAAACCAGGCCCAAACCATGATGCTGCTACCATCATGTTTGACAGTGGGGATGGTGTGTTCAGGGTGATGAGCTGTGTTGCCCTTAAGCCAAACATATCATTTGGCATTGTTGCCAAAAAGTTCGATTTTGGTTTCAACTGACCAGAGCACCTTCTTCCACATGTTTGGTGTGTCTCCCAGGTGGCTCGTTGCAAACTTTAAATTACACTTTTTATGGATATCTTTGAGAAATGGCTTTCTTCTTGCCACTCTTCCATAAAGGCCAGATTTGTGCAGTGTACGACTTATTGTTGTCCTATGGACAGACTGTCCCACCTCAGCTGTAGAAATCTGCAGTTCATCCAGAGTGATCATGGCCTCTTGGCTGCATCTCTGATCAGTCTTCTCCTTGTTTGAGATGAAAGTTTAGAGGGATGGCCGGGTCTTGGTAGATTTGCAGTGGTATGATACTCCTTCCATTTCAATATGATCGCTTGCACAGTGCTCCTTGGGATGTTTAAAGTTTTGGAAATCATTTTGTATCCAAATCCAGCTTTAAACTTCTTCACGACAGTATCACGGACCTGCCTGTTGTTTTCCTTGGTCTTCATGATGCTCTGTGTGCTTCAAACAGAACTCTGAGACTATCACAGAGCAGGTGCATTTACACGGAGACTTGATTACACACAGGTGGATTATATTTATCATCAATAGTCATTTAGGACAACATTGGATCATTTAGAGATCCACAATGAACTTCTGGAGTGAGTTTGCTGCACTGAAAGTAAAGGGGCCGAATAATATTGCACGCCCCACTTTTCAGTTTTTGTATTTACACAAAAATTTTAAATAACCAATAAATTTCGTTCAACTTCACAATTGTGTCCCACTTGTTGTTGATTCTTCACCAAACATTTACATTTGGTATCTTTATGTTTGAAGCATGATATGTGGGAAAAGGTTGAAAAGTTCCAGGGGGCCGAATACTTTCGCAAGGCACTGTAAATGGCATAGCGGAGGAGCCAGGGGCTGACACCAGATTTCCCTATTTTATGATGAGTGGGGACTGAGACTTATTGCATCAGGTTACTAAGGTTAGAAAGGAAATAGTGTAGCAATTGTTGGTACCAGGACCCTATGGACGGAGGGTGTTGGACATGGCCCATTCCCATGTCCTGGGTGGCCATCTCTGTGTGGGGAAAAAAACAAGAATGGGTAACTTGAAGATTCTAGTGATCCGGGTGTCACTGGGAGATCCTAAAGTTTTGCAAGTCCTTTCCCACCTGCTAGTTAACCGCTGCCACCTCTTATTTTTGAAATTCCTTCGTGTCACTGCCCATCATAGAGGTGCTGTTTGAACTAATTGCCATGGACCTGATGGAGCCCCTGGTTCAGTCTGCTTGGGGGGCATCAATAAGATGGACGGTCTTGTGGAAAAATTTAACAAAATCTTAGAGTATGCTTAAGAAAGTAATGAAAAAGGACAAGACTGGGACTGTCTTCTCTGTTATTAGTCTGTTATTCCCTAGTCCTTGTGCTTATTCCTATGGTAGAGAATATGTTTTTGGCCAAATGGCAAGGCACCTATGAGTTGGCAGAGAAGCTGGGTTAAGTGAACTACGGGGTTCATCATCCATAGGAAACCATCTAATTTGAAGTGCTGGAGCAGTTTTGCCTTGGACAATGGGCAAAAATCTCAGTGGCAAGATGTGGAAAGCTCATAGAGAATTATCCAAAGCGACTTTTAACTAGAGATGAGCGAACATCATCGGCTCCCTCTTTATTTGGCAAGCTATAGCGCTTACCGAAGAAGCTGCATCGGGAAGCCGGATATCTGTAGCGCTTCCGATGATCAGCTGTTCGGCACCACAGCTGCATGTGTCGCGGATGTGTGAGAATCACAAGGCATGCATGGAGAGCCTGTGTGTTGTGACTGTCACACGACTGCGACACATGCAGCTGCGGCACCGAACAGCTGATCATTGAGAGCGCTCCAGGTATCCGGGTTCCCGATGCAGCTTCTTCGTTAAGGCCGGCGTCACATTGGCGAGTGTGATGCGAGTAAGTCGCACGACTTTCTCGCATCAACACCCGGCACGGCCGCCCGCTCTCAGACCCGAGTGTGCTGCTGCATGTATTTCTATGCAGCCACACACTCGGGTCCGAGAGAGGGCGGCCGTGCCGGGTGTTGATGCGAGAAAGTCGTGCGACTTACTCGCATCACACTCGCCAGTGTGACGCCAGCCTAAGCGCTATAGCTTGCCGAATAAGGAGGGAGCCAACAATGTTAGCTCATTTCTACTTGTAGCTGCAATTGCAGCAAAATGAGGCTCTACAAAGTACTAACTTTAGGGGGGTGAATAGTTATCCACACTGAAGTTTTCAGTTATTTTGTCCTATTAGTTGTTTGCTTCACAATGACAATGAAAATAAAAACAAATGTTCGAAGTTCTAGGCATGTTCTTTTCAGTTCACTTCCATATGTCAACAGTTGGAATCCTGAACAGTATAGTAGAGAGCTAGAAAAATATTTTATTATGTTATTATGGCGAGATCTCATATCTATGACGTATCCTATGATGTGACCAGATAACCTTTTATTGACCAAGACTGTTTGAATTTTAGCAAGATACTCAATTTTTTACTTTTCCATCTCTGCATTTCAGAAGCCATTACATTTTTTTCTTGCTGATTGATGTAGTTGTATGAGGCAGTGGCTTCATGCATGGAGGATTTGGGTGGTTGTAGAGAGGCAGTCTCCCAGGGCACCCAATTCTATGGGGTAATTTTCACTTTCTTCTTAGAGGGGTGCAGAGACAGTATGTGCCTGACTGCCCACCTAGACATTAAAAAAGGAACACACTACTAAAGATGAGTTTGTCATCTGCATAGGCAGAGATCGAAATGACAAGATGACAAAACGCTCATTATGATGAAGTGAGTTTTCTCAATTGCTGCCTATGCAGGGTGCAGAGGCTGATAACATATTGATATTGACTGCTGTGCTTTGCATAGGCAGCGAGTGAAATGACTTAGACCATACTAAGCTCTCCATCTGCCCACCTCTTTTCTCACTTGCAATTATGTTAAAGGAGAATCACAGACTTGATGGAGGAGCTGTTGAAAATTTTAAAAATATCCCCTGTAAAAAAACAAACAAAAGACAGCAATGTTATAATAAAATTTTTTATATTATTTTACATTTTATGTTTTTACATACTTTTTCTAACTCTAGTTATGGTTCCGACTAGGGTTATGGTTAGGAGCAGTGTTGTGAATATGCTGGAGGTGGCTTCTGAGCTGGGGCCCCCTCCGGTAGTTGCTGAGGGTAATGAACTGATTACTGAATGGCCTTCAGCTGGCGCTGAATGGTAGGATATAAGTGGCCTGAGTTCCCAGCAGCCTTGCCGGTTATCAATTGTTCCTTCTGGTCTTGCTTGAAGCACTGCTAGTTTCCTGTTATGTTTTGGTAGCTGAGGAGAGCAGGCAAAAACGGCAATACACCAGAGAGGTTGGAATCTACTGGATTGCAGTAACCTGACTAACCACCACAACTAAAGGCAGCCGTGGAGCGTACCTACGTTGGTCCTAGACGCCTCGTCACAGCCTGAGAAGCTAACTACACCTAAAGATAGAAAGAGGAAAACTATCTGCCCCGGAGCAGATCCCCAAAGAACATAGGAAGTCCCCAAACATGTAATGGCGGTTAGACAAGAGGAAACACAAACACAGACAGAAAATAGTATGAGCAAACGTTGGGGCCCAATCTTCCTAAACAGAAAAGGATAGGAAGGAAAACTTACTGCAATCCCAAAAAACCCTAAAAAGTACCAACACAACTAATTACAAAAACACCTGAGATCACACGACCTCTACCACCTAAATTAGTTCTCTGGTGTAACAAAACTAAGCTGCAGCCACTGAAAAAAACTGGAAAAGGCAAATGAACAAATAACAGAGGCTCAGATAAACTGAGAGGAACACAAGCCCCCCGGAGGGGACCTGGCTGACCTCCACAAGAGTGCAGGAAAAAATGCAAAAAGCAAGCACAGAAATAAAAACAGAAAATGTCTTATCTGAGAGCAGGAGAAGAGGCAAGATTCAGCAGGCTTCCAAGTGAAGCAGGAACAACAGCAGTTAGACAAGAACAATTGATCACCGGCAACCCTGATGGGAGGGAACCTCCCTTATATAGGACCAGTCTGTAACTCCTGATTGCCAATCTTCACTAAATGGTTCAGCACTGTCTGCAACCACCAGAGGGAGCTTCTGCTCAGAACTCATCTCCAACACATTCACAACAGTACCCCCCCTTGAGGAGGGGTCACCGAACCCTCACTTGGGCAACCAGGTCGGTCAGGATGAGCTCTGTGATACGCACGGATCAGTCTCCTAGCATGGATGTCCGAAGCAAACACCCAAGAATTGTCCTCCTGACCATAACCTCTCCACTTAACCAAATACTGGAGTTTCCGTCTAGAAAAACGAGAATCCAATATTTTCTCAACCACATACTCCAGATTGCCCTCAACCAAAACAGGGTCAGGAGGCGCAGCCATAGGAACCACTGGCTCGACAAACCTCTTCAATAAGGACATGTGGAACACGTTATGGATCTTAAATGTCCCTGGAAGAAGTAAACGAAAGGAAACAGGATTAAGAATCTCCATGATCTTATAAGGTCCAATGAATCTAGGCTTAAACTTAGGAGATGCAACTCTCATAGGGATATTTCTTGAGGACAACCAGACCAAGTCCCCCACATCAAACCGAGGACCATCAGTCCTATGCCGGTTGGCAAACCGCTGGGCCTTTTTCTGAGAGAGGGACAACCTCTCCACTACCTGGTCCCAAATCTGATGCATACGCTCCACAACAGAGTCAACACCCGGACAGACAGAAGCCTCCGTCTGTCCCGAAGAAAATCGAGGGTGAAACCCAAAATTGCAGAAAAACGGAGACATCAAAGTGGCAGAGCTAGCCCTATTATTAAGAGCAAACTCAGCCAAAGGCAAAAAAGAGACCCAGTCATCCTGATCAGCAGACACAAAGCATCTCAGATAGGTCTCCAATGTCTGGTTTGTTCTCTCAGTTTGTCCATTGGTCTGAGGATGAAATGCCGAGGAGAAAGACAATTGAACACCAAGTTTAGAACAAAAAGTCCTCCAAAATCTGGAAACAAACTGGACTTCTCTGTCAGACACAATGTTCTCAGGAATGCCGTGTAACCGAACCACGTGCTGAAGGAACAAAGGCACCAATTCAGAGGAGGAAGGCAACTTAGGTAATGGCACAAGATGTATCATTTTGGAAAACCTATCACAAATCACCCAAATAACGGTCATTCTCTGAGAAACAGGGAGGTCGGAAATGAAATCCATAGAGATATGGGTCCATGGTCTCTTGGGCACAGGCAATGGCATCAACAAACCACTAGAGCGAGAGCAAGGCTTGGAGCGAGAGCAAGTCCCGCAGGACTGCACAAATTCCCTGACGTCACGAGACAAAGTAGGCCACCAAAAGGACCGACTAACCAAGTCTCTGGTACCAAAATTCCGGGATGACCGGCCAACGCGGAACAATGAATCTCAGACATCACACTCTTTTTCCACCGGTCTGGGACAAACAATTTCCCAATAGGGCAGCGCTCGGGTTTATCCTCCTGACACCCTTCCAGAGCCAGTCTCAAATTGGGCGAGATGGCGGAAAGAACTACACCCTCTTTCAAAATAACAGCAGGATCAGATAACTCAGGAGAGTCCGCAAGGAAACTCCTCGAGAGGGCATCCGCCTTAACATTCTTAGTGCCAGGAAGAAAGGAAACCACAAAATTAAAACGTGTGAAAAACAAGGCCCACCTGGCCTGTCTAGGATTAAGTCGCTTGGCTTGTCGGGGGTCGAAACGACAAACACTCGTCCTTCAGTCACTCCAGATTAGATTATAAGCATGGGTTAACCGTTTAAAGAATGAGTCAGACAATAGGCTGGTTCAAACTTCAGATCATGCTTAGAGGGCTGTGTGCAGGCACCAATCTCAGCAAGGTTCTGAGCTTTATTTCTGAGAACATGAGATTACATACACAGGATGTCAGGGTGGAGTAAAAGGGTGGACGAGAGCAGGGAAGTAAGCTATAGATGTCCATATATGTACATGTCCAGCATCTGGCCATCTCTAATTGGTCCTTAGATCTTCTTCTAAGTCCTCCTTTCAACGTGTCATCCTTAAGTTTCGTTTCCTAAGAATCGATTCTGGTTTCCTTGTACATCACGTGGTTTCTCAGTTCAAGTTATTAAATAGTTAGTGTAGTACAGTGGTAGGACACAAGGTGGAGACAGACACCAGTGCATTTCTCGGAGACAGACACTAACTGGTACTGACGTCATCTTCTTAGAATACATTTCAATCTGAATACTACTCAATCAAGGAAAACTTTGTGTTTTTTTAAATAGTGGTAAGTACATAAGCATATGGAAGTATAAGAAAACATATAAACATATAAATATAAAAATATAGAAGTAGAAAATTATATTTTACCTTGACAATCCCCCCTAAACACTAAGTTTTCCCTTAATATATGCGGCCTTCGAGACTGTCCATGTGTGGGGACAGGGGTAGTGGATTTCTTCGCTTGGTCATTTTAGAAGCTGGCCCCTTATGGACCGCCCCAAACAACCAAGTCCCTACCGAACCTGCACATGGAGTTCTCCCACTATCCCTAAACTAAATCTCTCATTTCCATCTGTATTTTGTCATAGGGGTTTTTATCAGGTTTATCCTGCGGGGTATATTTCTCCATATCACCCTTATCAGTGTCATCATATAGCAGGGACACAACTTCCTGATGAAGGAAAGTACCTGAGGAGGCGGTTGCATTGGTCACAGCTTTCCTGTACAAGGGTATCACACAACATAGAATTATCAATCCTAGCACCAAAAGCCCTGCTACCACTAGACAGGCTTGTTGAAGAAATCCTTTGAGTCCTCCAAGCCACCCTGAGAAGAAAGAGGTATCTACTCCTGCATTGGCCTTTACTTCCTGAGCTAGATTTTTAATCTTTGTAAGGGTCACTATAGTTTTACCATTGACTCCAGAATTCTGAGGAATATAAGTACAACATTCTTCCCCTATCATCCCACAGACTCCACCTTTTTCAGCTAGAATCATGTCAATGGCCAGTCTATTTTGAAGAGTCATTCTTGTGTTGGGGCCCAATTCCTCAACTATACCCTGGAAAGCATCTTGACTAAAATTGATAAATCTTTGCTCGGTGTAGTATATATAATTTATCCAATCTACATTGTAATTGATCTGCACAGTTGGGATGAGAGAACAGAAACCCGCCAGGATCTGATTCTGAGCTTTGTATTCGTCTGGGACCCCCCTAGGAACACCTATGGGATCCATATAAACGTTGGGATCCTCAACATAACCGGTGTGCTGCTGACCCAGACTCCTTCTCTTTCTGGATATTAGTGGAGCTATATTCTCGGATCCAGACTCTCTCTCACGTGTCTTTTAATGACTACCCAGTCTCCAGGCTGCATACTCCCAGGATCCAGGTTCAGATCTGGAAGAGAACTGAAAACATTATCATGTACTTTCTTGAGTCTTTTATGCAAATCCCTTACATATGAGCTTAATACATGGTTACTCATTTCCAATGCTTGGGAAAAGAAACATCCTAAACTAGGCACTTTGCCAAATAGTACTTCATACGGAGAAAGTCCAGTTCTCCTATTTGGAGTGTACCTTACTGAGTATAGGGCTAATGATAAACATTCAGGCCAAGATTTCCCTGTTTCAGCCATGGCCTTTTAGATTTTTAACTTCAATGTCCCATTTAGTCCTTCTACTTTTCCACTGCTTTGTGGATAATATGGGGTGTGGAAAACTTGTTGAATTCCCAGCGCTGTCAAGACTTCATTCATTATGTCACCTGTGAAATGTGTACCTCTGTCACTTTCGATTACCTTTGGTACTCCATACCTGCACACCACCTCCGCAAGCAGCTTCTTTGCAGTTGCCGCAGCCGTAGCCTTGGCAATCGGGAAAGCCCTCCGGCCAACCTGAGAATAAATCAAAACACACCAACACTCCCATGACCCTGATTTTGGCAACTGAATATAATCAATCTGCAGTCTCTGGAAAGGAGTAGAAGGGCCGAGGGGCGTGTTTGGGTGATGTCTTGACTACCCTTCTCTTATTATGTGTAGCACATACCATGCATCCCTTGATCAAACCTTCTATACAGGTGGAAAAGCCTGGTGCCGCCCAATGCTTCTGCATCACGCTCATTACAGCAGTTTTGGACTGGTGGGTTGGCCCATGTAACATCTGGGCAACCGCAGGGTACAATGCCCTTGGAAGGCATCGACGCATCCCTCTTCCCCATACCCCAGTTGCTGCATTCAGACATGCACCTTCTTTTTCCCACTTCTCTACTTCCTCCTGGCGCACCTGAGCCTGCATCTGGGCTAAGGCATCCTCCGACACAAAGGGATTTTTGGGAGCGCTTACCTGGTGCATCGTTACCCCTTGGAGTGGTCTACTGGCTGCTGTTTTTGCTGCTGCATCGGCCATTGCATTTCCTTTACTCACCTGATCAGTGCATCTGGTATGTGCTTTAACTTTTATGACAGCTACTTCTTTTGGCAATTGTAATGCATCAATTAACTGCTGGACTGCGTCAGCATTTTTAATGGGATGTCCTGCTGCCGTCAGGAATCCTCTAGACTTCCAAATTGAACCAAAATCATGAGCTATACCGAATGCGTATCTAGAATCTGTGTAGATGTTAACAATTCTACCTTCAGCTATCTTACAGGCCTCGGTCAGAGCCTTAAGTTCAGCCTCCTGGGCCGACTGATGCGGGAGCATTGGTTCTGCTTTGATTACTGCATTCAGGGAGACGATGGCATACCTGGTGTGGAAGGTACCTGAGTCATCTTGGTGGCGAGATCCATCTACAAAAGATTCAAAATCAACATTAAGTCTTTCAGTTTCAAACACTGTGGGTAGGCCTGCTGTTTCCTGTGCCATAAGCTGAACACAATCATAAGGAATCTCCTCTCTTGGATCTTCTTTGTACAATACCGTACCTGACCTCCCCCCTAGATCCGAGAGAGGCAACAATGTGGCAGGATTAAGTGTGGTACATCTCTGCAAAGAAACATTTGGAGACATTAAAAGTGCACATTGCAATCGAAGGTGACGTGCAGCTGAAAGGTGTGCCGGTTGCACCTGGTTCAGTATGGTGTATACATCATGAGGTGTAAGTGCTGTCAGTGGATGATCAAGCTCAATGTCTGACGATTTGTGGAGCAATAGTCCTACAGCATGTATTGCCCGTACACAGGACGGGGCACCTCTAGCCACTGCATCTTGTCTTCCACTGAAATAGGCTACCGGCCTTTAATTGTCACCATGTAACTGAGTCAATACTCCTGCCGCGTGTCCCTGCTGTTCATGGAGATACAGGGTGAATGGTAGTTCATAGTTGAGGGTTCCTAGCGCTGGAGCTGCCACAATCCTGTTTTTGAGAGAATAAAAACAATCTATACCTTCAGGAGTTAGTTTAAAAAGCACAATGGTAATACAGTCACAGAGAGGCTGCATGAGGATTGACACAGCATGTCACCACTGTCTGCAGTAGGAAATCAGTCTAAGAAATATCCTAAGAGCGGCAACATTAATAGGAAAAGGAAAATTCTGTACAGCTTCTTTGCGAGCGCTGGTCAGATGTCGTTCCCCCCCCCCGGTGTAATGCAATGTCCCAAAAAGATAACTGAAGATTTACAAAACTGCAGTCCATCCTTTGACACTTTACAACCAGCTTGGTACAGAAACAACATAAGTAATATTGTTGCAATACGACACTGTTTCCTGGAGGGGCACAAATCAGTAAATCATCAACATATTATAAAAATAACATTGGCAAAATCAATAACTGTAAACTAAGCAGCATCCTGAGATATCTGGAACAAAAGTGTATATATATATATTGTACCAGCCAATACATAAAGGGTTAAATCCGGTAGCCGAAGGGGGAAGCTGAAGTTGGAATTTTTACTGGCTACTGTTAATGAACCTTAGCTGCAGAGATGCCGAAGGTGGGGGCTAGGTTTTAACTAAAACACCCCTTGTTACCAGTTTCTGCAATCTCTCCTGAAATGTCCTGGTCTCCTGCACTCGTGGCACACGTCTCCCCTCCCTGTTGTTTGCAGGACGAGCACCCAAAACATATATCCTTGCTCCTCTCTTTGCCTGCACTAAATCATGTTGTGCCCCTTGTACTATTCTGGCCAGATCCTCTGCTTTTACTGATCTCCAATCTGGTCCACTTTACTTCCAACTTTTCTTTGTTATTTCCTTTTCTATTCATGTATACACTTGCTAGAATTCTCTCACTAGTCTTGTTTTCTGGGACAAAACCCATTTCTCTTTTCTTAGAGCCCAGAAATAATCTTTTGGCTCTTCTTTCTTACCCTGGACTAATATAATTTCCTTTCTCTGCCTGTCTATCCTTACATGCTTTTTTTTTTCAATATTTCTGTAAACATACTTCTTACTTCTGCGTCATTGATTTCTGCATTACAGATCCGTTCCTACCAACATAACACTTGTATATCCCATCTATCAGTCTATCGTATCTAGCTTCATCTGCCAATTTTCCTTCTTCTATGTTCCATCCCACATCTGACCAATCATAACAGTTTTCATTCCCTGGGTGGGTGACACAGAGATAAAATATCCCTTTCCCCCCCAAGTCTGATGCGCTGATCCCTTGAAATCATTTCTATCACAGGTGAATATTTGACAGAAGTCGAACTTAAAAGTGACTACAGGGGCTGTAGTATTAACCCAGAAGTTAACCCCAAAGGTGGGCATGCTGGCACTACTGGAGATCAGGATACAGCCCAAAAGGATATGTATATCAGAAACTTCATGACTGCTGATTAATCTTGTCCTTCTTGCAGTGGGAGGCGTGAATCCAGGTGCTCTTGCCCTCAGCTTCGGGCAGTAGGGGTGGTCAGGACCACAGTGTAGGGACCCTAAAATCTGGGCTGGAGACAGTCTCTTCTCAAAAACTTTTTCACGCACACAAGGTCACCAGGCGAGAAGTCGTGCACCGTGTCACCTGTAAATTCTGGGAGAGAAGCAGACACTGTAGAGTGGGTGTTAGTTAACTCTTTAGACAAAGCAATCACAAATTTTACTACTTTATCATTGGTTTCAGATAGCTCCTGGTGCCTAATTTCTCCTCTCCTGGGAGGGGCACCCACTGGGAACAGAGGTAGTGCAGTAGCTTCCGGATTAGGAACAGAAGCAAGGGCTAAAGGACCGAGCCCTGGGACAGGGGCCTCAGCAACTGGGATTAAAACCTTCTCCGGTTGTCCGGGTGGTTGGCAGTAGGTGCCGGAAGGCGTCAGGAGGGGATATAGGCCTGACTGGGTGGTTCCGGGTGTCCCAATATGGCCGCTGGGTGTAGCAAGATGGCTGCTAGGGGGACCAAGATGGCCGCTGGGTGTTGTGGAAAGGGCGTTGTCTGGGGGCTTCCCACTGTTGGGAATGGGAAGGGCATTGGGCTGGGCATTACACCAGGGGCGACCCGCCCCACAGACACGGCAGGTCTCCGCCCAGGGCGGATTCTGTTCACCACATGCACTACAAGTCCAACCTCCCTTTGTTCTTAGATCGGTGCCATTATAGGATGGTGGCTGGGGGCTTGGAACCACAGGCATGCATAAGTGGTACGGCAGCCATTTTAGTTACATCAACAAGATCACATGCAGAACATTTTACATATCCGAACAAAGGCTCGGCACCTTCTGAACCTCCTATATCATCTACTTCCTTCCAGTCCTCAATTTTTAAATCATTTGCTACTCTGAGATGTGCCTGAGCCTGATACAGGAGTCCCTCATCACATAACTCTCCCTGCTTTTTGTCCTACATAATCCTTCCCCAACTGAAGACTGAAGTCTGCCCGTAGTAGGCAAACCCATCATCTTATACAAACTCCTCACATTTTTAACAGCCTTCCCGTGACTGAACAAGCTCACTGACTCCCACAGCACCACCTCTAACTTATGAGGTCTCTCAGATCTAAACATACGCATCATGATTTTAACAGAGTGCAATGATCTGTCGCGACTCAGACCACTGGCGCCACTTGCAGGTCACCACCCGTCAATACAGAGTCCCCGCTCCATGTACTGACAAGACAAAGAGCCCTACTCAATCTGTCCCTCTCCTAACTGTGCATGGTGACTTTACAGCACAGTTGGCCGTGACACTCTACACAGTACAGAGTCCCGCTCCATGCACTGACACTGGGGCTTCTCCTAATGAGGCTCCCCGTGTTAGACAAAGAGCCCCTGCTCAATTTGTCACTTCTCAGACGAAGAGCCCTGGCTCAATTCGTCACTGATAAGACAGAGAATCCTAATCAATCTGTCACTAACTAGACTATCATGTGCGTCTTCTACCCCACTCAACACTTCAAGAATCTAAAATTTGTCCCAACTTTATTCTAACAGTCACAGGAAGGTAGCTATCTACATAAAGGTACAGTGACCGAAGGAGGAGGAAGGTGATGCTGACTCGAGTACACGCAGACATGCGACGTCACTCGGTCTCACTTGCTGGTTCGGAGCGTGGCGTGGGATTGCCTCCGGTCTCACCACTCAACCGGTCACCCACCCAGACCCAAAAAGACAATACAGCTTAAGCCAACAATGACTGACACACAGGCAAGTGGGACGCATATAAAGTATATGATCCCAACTTACCGTGTTCAACGGAGGGTGATCAGTCCTCGCACTCAGTCACCACGGGCACCACCGCAAAGTCCTCAGGACGGGTCTGGACGGGCGGCAATCCACTGCCCCACGTTGGATGCGCCAATTTGTCGGGGGTCGAAACGACAAACATTCGTCCTTCAGTCACTCCAGATTAGATTATAAGCATGGGTTAACCGTTTAAAGAATGAGTCAGACAATAGGCTGGTTCAAACTTCAGATCATGCTTAGAGGGCTGTGTGCAGGCACCAATCTCAGCAAGGTTCTGAGCTTTATTTCTGAGAACATGAGATTACATACACAGGATGTCAGGGTGGAGTAAAAGGGTGGACGAGAGCAGGGAAGTAAGCTATAGATGTCCATATATGTACATGTCCAGCATCTGGCCATCTCTAATTGGTCCTTAGATCTTCTTCTAAGTCCTCCTTTCAACGTGTCATCCTTAAGTTTCGTTTCCTAAGAATCGATTCTGGTTTCCTTGTACATCACATGGTTTCTCAGTTCAAGTTATTAAATAGTTAGTGTAGTACAGTGGTAGGACACAAGGTGGAGACAGACACCAGTGCATTTCTCGGAGACAGACACTAACTGGTACTGACGTCATCTTCTTAGAATACATTTCAATCTGAATACTACTCATTCAAGGAAAACTTTGTGTTTTTTTAAATAGTGGTAAGTACATAAGCATATGGAAGTATAAGAAAACATATCAACATATAAATATAAAAATATAGAAGTAGAAAATTATATTTTACCTTGACAGGCTGATTCCAGATAAACTAGATTCTTATGGTCCGTGAGGACCACCACCTGATGTTTGGCTCCCTCCAGCCAATGTCTCCACTCTTCAAAAGCCCACTTCATGGCCAATAACTCCCGATTACCCACGTCATAATTACGTTCAGTTGGAGAAAATTTTCGAGAGAAAAAGGCACAAGGGTTACTTTTAGAGGTCTCTGGATCTCTTTGGGACAAAACGGCACCTGCCCCAATTTCAGAGGCATCAACCTCCACCTGAAATGGCAGAGAAACATCAGGCTGCCGTAGAACAGGAGCAGAAGTGAATCTCTGCTTAAGTTCCTGAAATGCAGAGACTGCCTCAGGAGACCAATTCACCACATCAGAACCCTTTTTGGTCAAATCAGTTAATGGTTTAACAATAACCGAGAAATTACCAATAAATTTACGATAAAAATTGGCAAAACCCAAAAATCTCTGAAGAGCCTTTAATGAAGTAGGTTGGACCCAATCACAGATGGCCTGAACCTTGACCGGGTCCATTTCAATAACAGATGGGGACAAAATGATTCCCAGAAATGAGATCCTCTGTACGCCAAAAAGACACTTTGATTCCTTCACATACAGAGCATTCTCTCTCAAAATCTGGAACACAGTCCGAACATGTTTCACATGAGAGTCCCAGTCATTGGAAAAAATCAAGATATCATCCAAATAAACAATCAGAAATTTATCCACAAAATCCCTGAAAATGTCATTCATGAAGGACTGGAAGACAGAAGGAGCATTAGTGAGCCCAAAGGGCATCACTAGGTACTCAAAATGCCGCTCTGGGGTATTGAATGCCGTCTTCCATTCATCCCCGTGCTTAATGCGAATAAGGTTATACGCCCCCTGAGGTCAAGCTTGGTAAACCAAGTAGCACTTTTCACCCTGGAAAACAGGTCAGAAATCAAGGGTAACGGATATTGATATTTCACAGTGATATTGTTCAAGAGACGATAATCAATACACGGCCTTAATGAACCATCCTTTTTGGCCACAAAGAAAAAACCGGCACCCAAGGGTGAAGAGGATGGTCTGATATGACCCTTCTCCAATGACTCCTTGATATAAGACCGCATAGTGTCATGTTCAGGTACAGACAAGTTAAAAAGGCGACCTTTAGGGAATTCACTACCAGGCACTAATTCAATAGCACAGTCATAGCTCCTATGGGGGGGCAAGGATGCAGATTTACTTTCGCTAAACACATCAGAAAAATCAGTCAAAAAGTCAGGAACATCCTGAGCCTGGGGAGAGGCAGATAAAACAGGAGTGTTGGCACCAACACATTGGCAGCCCAAACTGGTCACAGACACAGATTTCCAATCCAAAACAGGATTATGAGACTGTAACCAAGGGAAACCTAGTACAATAATGTCATGCAGATTATACAGCACCAAAAATTTGCAACTCTCCTGATGATCAGGTTCAACCCTCATTATCACCTGAGTAGAGAACTGGGCTTTATTCTCAGCCAAAGGGGTAGAATCAATCCCCAGTAGGGGAATAGACTTCCGTAGGGGTATCAAGGGAAACCCACAACGTTTAGCAAAATCAAAATCCATCAGGTTAATAGCTGCTCCCGAATCAACAAAAGCCTGAGCAGAAAATGTAGACAGGGAGCAAATCAGGGTAACAGTCAACAGAAATTTAGTCTGAACACTACCCAAGACAACTGAGCGTGCAAAACGTCTTCCCCGCTTAGGGCAGACTGAAATAGCATGAGAGGCTTCACCACAGTAGAAACATAACCCATTGCGTTTTCGAAACTCATGACGCTGTGTGTTGTGAATGGGCTTGAGATGAGTTCTGAGCAGAGGCTCCCTCTGGTGGTTACAAGCGGTGCTGGTCTGTCCAGTGGAGATTGTGAGGATTGGGAGTCAGGTGTTACTGACTGGTCTTATATAGGGGAGTCACCTTCCCATCAGGGTTGCCGGTGATCAATTGTTCTGGTCTCAATCCTTGAATCCTGTTTCCCTTGTAGCCTGCTGTGTCGTGTCTGCATCTCCTGCTATCAGATAAGACATTTTCTTCTTTTTGTTTTTGTGCTTGATTTTTGCATTTTGTCCTGCACTTCTGTGGGGGCCTTCAGGGTCCCCTCTGGGGGCTTTTGCCCTCTCAGTTTAGTTCAGCCACTGATGTTTGTACTTTTGCTTTTTACAGTTTTTTCAGTGGCTGCTGTTTTGATTTTGTTGCACCGGAGAGCTGGTTTGGGTGGTGGAGGTCGTGTGATCTCGGGTGTTTTTGAGATTAGTGGAGTTGGTGCTTTTCGGGGTTTTCTGGGATTGCAGTGAGTACCCTTCCTGTCCTTTTCTATTTAGTTAGTTTGGGCCCCAGCGTTTGCTCATACTATTTTCTGTCTGTGTCAGTGTTTCTTCTTGTCTGGCCGCCATTGCATGTTTGGGGGCTTTCTATGCTCTTTGGGGATCTGCTCCGGGGAAGATAGCTTTCCTATTTCTATCTTTAGGTGTAGTTAGTTTCTCAGGCTGTGACGAGGCGTCTAGGACCAACGTAGGAACGCTCCACGGCTGCCTCTAGTTGTGGTGGTTAGTCAGGGTACTGCAATCTCATAGATTCCAACTGCTCTGGTGTATTGCCTTTTTACCTGCACTCCTCAGTTACCGAAACATAACAGTATCACCGGCCCAAAATTTAATATTGTATGGTACTCACAGAAGGGAAAAATATTGTGAAAGAAAAAACGGTTGTCAGAGTTGTCAGAGATATTTTTCTGTTTGTTGCATTTTTTTTTCCCTCTGTATTTCTGGGTGCTGGGGAGGATCTTTTCTCTCAATGGAGTTTGCACAGTTGTCTGGCCGTGTGGATCAGCTTGCCACTGAGGTTCAGAGTATTGCTGCATATCTTGCTAGGTTGCCTGTTGTGGAAACTAGGATTCCCATGCCAGATTTGGTTTTAGGGGATCGAGCTAAGTTTCAGAATTTCAAAAATAATTGTAAATTGTTTTTTGCCTTAAAATCTAAGTCCTCAGGGAACGCAGCGCAGCAGGTTCAAATTGTCATCTCTCTCCTGCGCGGCGATCCTCAGGATTGGGCTTTTTCCGTGACACCTGGGGATCCTGTTTTGAGTGATGTTGATGCATTTTTTCAGGCTTTGGGGTTATTGTACGATGAGCCTAATGTCACTGATCAAGCTGAAAAAACCTTGTTGGCATTAAATCAGGGGCTTGATGACGCTGAGTTATACTGTCAGAGATTCCGTAGGTGGGCAGTCCTGACCAAGTGGAATGACGACGCTTTGGCGGCCCTTTTCCGGAAGGGTCTGTCAGATAATGTAAAGGATGTTATGGTGGGATTCCCTGTCCCCTCTGGTCTCAATGATTCTATGTCATTAGCGATTCAAATTGACAGACGTTTGCGTGAGCGGAGAAGTATGCGTGGAATAGTGTTGCCTGGTGAACCTGCTTCTGAATCCATGCAGTGTGATAGAGTGGTGTCTGGGGCACAGCGTCATGAGTTTCGAAAGCGCAATGGGTTATGTTTCTACTGTGGTGATGCCTCTCATGCTATTTCAGTCTGCCCTAAGCGGGGAAGACGTTTTGCACGCTCAGTTGTCTTGGGTAGTGTTCAGACTAAGTTTTTATTAACTATTACTCTGATATGCTCTCTGTCCTCATTTTCTGCTCAGGCTTTCGTTGATTCTGGAGCAGCTATTAACCTGATGGATTATGATTTTGCTAAACGTTGTGGGTTTCCCTTGATACCCCTACAGAAGTCTATTCCCTACTGGGGATCGATTCTACCCCTTTGGCTGAGAATAAACCTCAGTTCTCTACTCAGGTGATAATGAGGGTTGAACCTGATCACCAGGAGTGCTGCAAATTTTTGGTTCTGTATAATCTGCATGATATTGTCGTACTGGGTTTCCCTTGGTTACAGTCTCATAATCCTGTTTTGGATTGGAAATCTGTGTCTGTAACCAGTTGGGGCTGCCAATGTGTTAATACCAACACTCCTGTTTTTTCTGCCTCCCCCCAGGCTCAGGATGTTCCTGACTTTTTGATTGATTTTTCTGATGTGTTTAGCGAAAGTAAATCTGCATCCTTGCCTCCCCATAGGAGCTATGACTGCGCTATTGAATTAGTGCCGGGTAGTAAATTCCCTAAAGGTCGCCTTTTTAACTTGTCTGTGCCTGAACATGACGCTATGCGGTCTTATATCAAGGAATCATTGGAGAAGGGTCATATCAGACCATCCTCTTCACCCTTGGGTGCCGGTTTTTTCTTTGTGGCCAAAAAGGATGGTTCATTAAGGTCGTGTATTGATTATCGTCTTTTGAACAATATTACTGTGAAATATCAATACCCGTTACCCTTGATTTCTGACCTGTTTCCAGGGTGAAAAACGCTACTTGGTTTACCAAGCTTGACCTCAGGGGGGCGTATAACCTTATTCGCATTAAGCACGGGGATGAATGGAAGACGACATTCAATACCCTGAAGGGCATTTTGAGTACCTAGTGATGCCCTTTGGGCTCACTAATGCTCCTTCTGTCTTCCAGTCCTTCATGAATGACATTTTCAGGGATTTTGTGGACAAATTTCTGATTGTTTATTTGGATGATATCTTGATTTTTTCTAATGACTGGGACTCTCATGTGAAACATGTTCGAACTGTATTCCAGATTTTGAGAGAGAATGCTCTGTATGTGAAGGGATCAAAGTGTCTTTTTGGCGTACAGAGGATCTCATTTCTGGGATTCATTTTGTCCCCATCTGTTATTGAAATGGACCCGGTCAAGGTTCAGGCCATCTGTGATTGGGTCCAACCTACTTCATTAAAGGCTCTTCAAAGATTTTTGGGTTTTGCCAATTTTTATCGTAAATTTATTGGTAATTTCTCGGTTATTGTTAAACCATTAACTGATTTGACCAAAAAGGGTTCTGATGTGGTGAATTGGTCTCCTGAGGCAGTCTCTGCATTTCAGGAACTTAAGCAGAGATTCACTTCTGCTCCTGTTCTACGGCAGCCTGATGTTTCTCTGCCATTTCAGGTGGAGGTTGATGCCTCTGAAATTGGGGCAGGTGCCGTGTTGTCCCAAAAAGATCCAGAGACCTCTAAAAGTAACCCTTGTGCCTTTTTCTCTCGAAAATTTTCTCCTACTGAACGTAATTATGACGTGGGTAATCGGGAGTTATTGGCCATGAAGTGGGCTTTTGAAGAGTGGAGACATTGGCTGGAGGGAGCCAAACATCAGGTGGTGGTCCCTACGGACCATAAGAATCTGGTCTATCTGGAATCTGCCAAGCGACTCAATCCTAGACAGGCCAGGTGGGCCTTGTTTTTCACATGTTTTAATTTTGTGGTTTCCTTTCTTCCTGGCACTAAGAATGTTAAGGCGGATGCCCTCTCGAGGAGTTTCCTTGCGGACTCTCCTGAGTTATCTGATCCTTCTGTTATTTTGAAAGAGGGTGTAGTTCTTTCCGCCGCCCAATTTGAGACTTGCTCTGGGGGGGTGTCAGGAGGATAGGCCCGAGCGCTGCCCTGTTGGAAAATTGTTTGTCCCGGACCAGTGGAAAAAGAGTGTGATGTCTGAGATTCATTGTTCCGCATTGGCTGGGCATCCCGGAATTTTTGGTACCAGAGACTTGGTTAGTCGGTCCTTTTGGTGGCCTACCTTGTCTCATGATGTCAGGGAATTTGTGCAGTTCTGCGGGACTTGCTCTCGCTCCAAGCCTTGCTCTCGCTCTAGTGGTTTGTTGATGCCATTGCCTGTGCCCAAGAGACCATGGACCCATATCTCTATGGATTTCATTTCCGACCTTCCTGTTTCTTAGAGAATGACCGCCATCTGGGTAATTTGTGATAGGTTTTCCAAAATGATACATCTTGTGCCATTACCTAAGTTGCCTTCCTCCTCTGAATTGGTGCCGTTGTTCCTTCAGCACGTGGTTCGTTTACACGGCATTCCTGAGAACATTGTGTCTGACAGAGGAGTCCAGTTTGTTTCCAGATTTTGGAGGACTTTTTGTTCTAAACTGGGTGTTCAATTGTCTTTCTCCTCGGCATTTCATCCTCAGACCAATGGTCAAACTGAGAGAACAAACCAGACATTGGAGACTTATCTAAGATGCTTTGTGTCTGCTGATCAGGATGACTGGGTCTCTTTTTTGCCTTTGGCTGAGTTTGCTCTTAATAATAGGGCTAGCTCTGCCACTTTGATGTCTCCGTTTTTCTGTAATTCTGGGTTTCACCCTCGATTCTCTTCAGGACAGACGGAGGCTTCTGTCTGTCCAGGTGTTGACTCTGTTGTGGAGCGTATGCAACAGATTTGGGACCAGGTAGTGGAGAGGTTGTCCCTCTCTCAGGAGAAGGCCCAGCGGTTTGCTAACCGGCATAGGACTGATGGTCCTCGGTTTAAATAGGGGACTTGGTCTGGTTGTCCTCAAAAAATATTCCTATGAGAGTAGCATCTCCTAAATTTAAGCCTAGGTTCATTGGACCTTATAAGATCATGGAGATTATTAATCCTGTTTCTTTTCGTTTGCTTCTTCCAGGGACATTTAAGATCCATAACGTGTTCCACAAGTCCTTGTTGAAGAGGTTTGTTGAGCCAGTGGTTCCTGCTGCTGTGCCTCCTGACCCTGTTTTGGTTGAGGGCAATCTGGAGTATGTGGTTGAGAAAATATTAGATTCTCGTTTTTCTAGACGGAAACTCCAGTATTTGCTTAAGTGGAGAGGTTATGGTCAGGAAGACAATCCTTGGGTGTTTGCTTCGGACATCCATGCTAGGAGGCTTATCCGCGCGTATCATAGAACTCATCCTGACCGACCTGGTTGCTCAAGTGAGGGTTCGGTGACCCCTCCTCAAGGGGGGGGTACTGTTGTGAATGGGCTTGAGATGAGTTCTGAGCAGAGGCTCCCTCTGGTGGTTACAAACGGTGCTGGTCTGTCCAGTGGAGATTGTGAGGATTGGGAGTCAGGTGTTACTGACTGGTCTTATATAGGGGAGTCACCTTCCCATCAGGGTTGCCGGTGATCAATTGTTCTGGTCTCAATCCTTGAATCCTGTTTCCCTTGTAGCCTGCTGTGTCGTGTCTGCATCTCCTGCTATCAGATAAGACATTTTCTTCTTTTTGTTTTTGTGCTTGATTTTTGCATTTTGTCCTGCACTTCTGTGGGGGCCTTCAGGGTCCCCTCTGGGGGCTTTTGCCCTCTCAGTTTAGTTCAGCCACTGATGTTTGTACTTTTGCTTTTTACAGTTTTTTCAGTGGCTACTGTTTTGATTTTGTTGCACTGGAGAGCTGGTTTGGGTGGTGGAGGTCGTGTGATCTCGGGTGTTTTTGAGATTAGTGGAGTTGGTGCTTTTCGGGGTTTTCTGGGATTGCAGTGAGTACCCTTCCTGTCCTTTTCTATTTAGTTAGTTTGGGCCCCAGCGTTTGCTCATACTATTTTCTGTCTGTGTCAGTGTTTCTTCTTGTCTGGCCGCCATTGCATGTTTGGGGGCTTTCTATGCTCTTTGGGGATCTGCTCCGGGGCAGATAGCTTTCCTATTTCTATCTTTAGGTGTAGTTAGTTTCTCAGGCTGTGACGAGGCGTCTAGGACCAACGTAGGAACGCTCCACGGCTGCCTCTAGTTGTGGTGGTTAGTCAGGGTACTGCAATCTCATAGATTCCAACTGCTCTGGTGTATTGCCTTTTTACCTGCACTCCTCAGTTACCGAAACATAACAGCTGTGCCCCAGAATCCACTCTATCACACTGCATGGGTTCAGAAGCTGGTTCACAAGGCAACACTATTCCACGCATACCTCTATGCTCACGCAAACATCTGTCAATTTGAATCGCTAATGACATAGAATCATTGAGACCAGAGGGAGCAGGGAAACCCACCATAACATCTTTTACATTCTCTTACAGACCCTTCCGAAAAAGGGCTGCCAAAGCATCATCATTCCATTTGGTCAGGACTGCCCACTTACGAAATTTCTGACAGTATAACTCAGCGTCCTCAAGCCCCTGATTTAATGCCAACAAGGTTTTTTCAGCTTGATCAGTGACATTAGGTTCATCGTACTATAACCCCAGAGCCAGAAAAAATGCATCAACATTACTCAAAACAGGGTCCCCAGGTGTCAGGGAAAAAGCCCAATCCTGAGGGTCGCCGCGCAGGAGAGAGATGACAATTTGAACCTGCTGTGCTGCGTTCCCTGAGGACTTAGGTTTTAAGGCAAAAAACAACTTACAGTTATTTTTGAAATTCAGAAATTTAGCTCGATCCCCCAAAAATAAATCTGGCATGGGGATCCTAGGTTCCACAACCGGCAACCTAGCAAGATAGATAGCAATACTCCGAACTTCAGCGGCAAGCTGATCCACACGGCCAGACAACTGTGCAAGCTCCATTGAGAGAAAAAAATAATAAATCCTCCTCAGCACTCAGAGAAACAGAGGAAAAAAATGCAACAAACAGAAAAAAAAATCTCTGACAACTCTGACAACTTTTTTTTTTTTTTTACACTATTTTTCCCTTCTGTGAGTACCATATAATTTTCAGTTTGGCCGGTGATACTGTTATGTTTTGGTAGCTGAGGAGAGCAGGCAAAAACGGCAATACACCAGAGAGGTTGGAATCTACTGGATTGCAGTACCCTGACTAACCACCACAACTAAAGGCAGCCGTGGAGCGTACCTACATTGGTCCTAGACGCCTCGTCACAGCCTGAGAAGCTAACTACACCTAAAGATAGAAAGAGGAAATCTATCTGCCCCGGAGCAGATCCCCAAAGAACATAGGAAGTCCCCAAACATGTAATGGCGGTTAGACAAGAGGAAACACAAACACAGACAGAAAATAGTATGAGCAAACGTTGGGGCCCAATCTTCCTAAACAGAAAAGGATAGGAAGGAAAACTTACTGCAATCCCAAAAAACCCTAAAAAGTACCAACACTACTAATTACAAAAACACCTGAGATCACACGACCTCTACCACCTAAATTAGTTCTCTGGTGTAACAAAACTAAGCTGCAGCCACTGAAAAAAACTGGAAAAGGCAAATGAACAAATAACAGAGGCTCAGATAAACTGAGAGGAGCACAAGCCCCCCGGAGGGGACCTGGCTGACCTCCACAAGAGTGCAGGAAAAAATGCAAAAAGCAAGCACAGAAATAAAAACAGAAAATGTCTTATCTGAGAGCAGGAGAAGAGGCAAGATTCAGCAGGCTTCCAAGTGAACCAGGAACAACAGCAGTTAGACAAGAACAATTGATCACCGGCAACCCTGATGGGAGGGAACCTCCCTTATATAGGACCAGTCTGTAACTCCTGATTGCCAATCTTCACTAAATGGTTCAGCACTGTCTGCAACCACCAGAGGGAGCTTCTGCTCAGAACTCATCTCCAACCATTCACAACAGTTTCCTGCTCTTCCTCAGATAAGTGTTTGCTGTTTTTTTTTCCTCTGTTTGATTTTCTCTGCTGGTTTGCTGCTTGCAGTGGACTGCAGCCTGTCCCCTTTTGGGGATCTGGTGCTGCAATTGTGCTCCGTTTCTGTCTGCACTTTTGCTTTGCTCCTTTGTTACTTTTTATTTGCTGAATAGCGTTTTGTTACACCAGAGATCTGATTTAGGTGGATGAGATCGTGTGATCTCAGTTTTTTTGGCAATCAGAAGTGTTGGTATTTTTGTTAGGGTTTTTGTTGGATTGCAGTCAGAATTCTTTCCTGTACTTTTCTGTCTAGACAGATTGGGCCCCAGGTTTGCTCATTCTATTTTCTGTCTGTGTCCGTGCTTTCTTCTTGTCTAACCGCCATTACATGTTTGGGGGCTTCCATTTTTCTTTGGGGATCTGCTCCGGGGCAGATAGCTTTCATCTTTCTGCCTTTAGGGGTAGTTATCTCTCAGGCTGTGAAGAGGCGTCTAGGATCACCGTAGGAACGCTCCACGGCTACTTCTAGTTGTGTGGTTAGTTCAGGTTACTGCAATCCAATAGGTTCCAGCCTCTCTGGTGTATTACCGCTTTTGCTATTTTTTTGCTATTTCTCCTCAGTTACCGAAACATAACAGTATAACCGGCCAAAAAACTGAAAATTGTATGGTACTCACAGAAGGGGAAAATAGTAATAAGGAAACTCTGTTTGTTGCATTTTTTTTTCCCCTCTTTTCTCTGGGTGCGAGGAGGAATTTTTTTTTTTTCTTTTAATGGAGTTTGCTCAGTTGTCTGGCCGTGTGGATCACTTGCCACTGAGGTTCGGAGTATTGCTACCTATCTTGCTGGGTTGCCGGTTGTGGAACCTAGGACCCCCATGCCAGATTTGTTTTTGGGGGATCGATCTAAATTTCTGAATTTCAAAAATAACTGTAAGTTATTTTTTGCCTTAAAGCCTAAGTCCTCAGGGAACGTGGCACAGCAGGTTCAAATTGTCATCTCCCTGCTGCGCGGTGACCCTCAGAATTGGGCTTTTTCCCTGACACCTGGGGATCCTGTTTTGAATGATATTGATGTATTTTTTCAGGCTCTGGGGTTATTGTACGATGAACCTAATGTCACTGATCAAGCTGAAAAGATCTTGTTGGCATTAAATCAGGGTCTTGAAGATGCTGAGTTGTATTGTCAGAAATTTCGAAAGTGGGCAGTCCTGACCAAATGGAATGATGATGCTTTAGCAGCCCTTTTTCGAAAGGGTCTGTCAGAAAAAGTAAAGGACGTTATGGTGGGATTCCCTGTTCCCTCTGGTCTCAATGATTCTATGTCTTTGGCTATTCAAATTGACAGACGTTTGCATGAGCATATGCGTGAGATAGTGTTGCCTTGTGAGCCAGCTCCTGAGCCCATGCAGTGTGATGGAGTAACTTCTGGGGCTCAGCGTCATGAGTTTCGTAAGCACAATGGGTTATGTTTCTACTGTGGTGACGCTTCCCATGCTATTTCTGTCTGCCCTAAGCGGGGAAGACGTTTTGCACGCTCAGTTGTCTTGGGTAGTGTTCAGACTAAATTTCTGTTGACTGCTACCCTAATTTGCTCCCTGTCCACATTTTCTGCTCAGGCTTTTGTTGATTCAGGAGCAGCTATTAACCTGATGGATTTTGACTTTGCCAAACGTTGTGGGTTTCCCATGATACCCCTGCAGAAGTCTATTCCTCTACTGGGCATTGATTCTATCCCTTTGGCGGAGAATAAACCCCAGTTTTCTACTCAGGTGATAATGAGGGTTGAACCAGATCATCAGGAGAGTTGCAAATTTCTGGTGCTGCATAATCTGCATGACATTATTGTACTAGGTTTCCCTTGGTTACAGTCTCATAATCCTGTTTTGGATTGGAAATCTGTGTCTGTGACCAGTTGGGGCTGCCAATGTGTTAATACTGACACTCCTGTTTTTCTGCCTTTCCCCAGTCTCAGGATGTCCCTGACATTTTGACTGATTTTTCTGATGTGTTTAGTGAAAGTAAATCTGCATCCTTGCCCCCTCACAGGAGCTATGATTGCGCTATTGAGTTAGTGCCTGGTGGTAAATTTCCTAAAGGTCGCCTTTTTAATTTATCTGTGCCTGAACACGATGCTATGCGGACTTATATCAAGGAGTCATTGGAGAAGGGTCATATCAGACCATCCTCTTCACCCTTGGGCGCCGTTTTTTTTCTTTGTGGCCAAAAAGGATGGTTCATTGAGGCCGTGTATTGATTATCGCCTCCTGAATAAGATCACTGTTAAATATCAATATCCATTACCTTTGATTTCTGACCTATTTTCCAGAGTGAAAAGTGCTAGTTGGTTTACCAAGCTTGAAATCAGGGGGACGTATAACCTTATTCGCATTAAGCACGGGGATGAATGGAAGATGGCGTTTAATGCCCCAGAGGGGCATTTTGAGTACCTAGTGATGCCTTTTGGGCTTACTAATGCCACTTCCGTCTTGCAATCCTTCATGAATGATATTTTCAGGGATTTTGTGGATACATTTCTGATTGTTTATTTGGATGATATCTTGATTTTTTCCAATGACTGGGACTCTCATGTGAAACAAGTTTGGACTGTGTTCGAGATTTTGAGAGAGAATGCACTGTATGTGAAGGGATCAAAGTGTCTTTTTGGTGTACAGAAGATCTCATTTCTGGGATTCATTTTGTCTCCGTCTGTTATTGAAATGAACCTGGTCAAGGTTCAGGCCATCTGTGATTAGGTTCAACCTACTTCATTGAAGGCTCTTCAGAGATTTTTGGGTTTTGCCAATTTTTATCGTAAATTTATTGGTAATTTCTCTGGTATTGTTAAACCATTGACTGATTTGACCAAAAAGGGTTCTGATGTGGTGAATTGGCCTCCTGAGGCAGTTTCTACATTTCAGGAACTTAAGCAGAGATTCATTTCTGCTGCTGTTCTACGGCAGCCTGATGTTTCTTTGCCGTTTCAGGTGGAGGTTGATGCCTCTGAGATTGGGGCAGGTGCCGTTTTGTCCCAAAGGGATCCAGAGACCTCTAAGAGTAACCCTTGTGCCTTTTTCTCTCGAAAATTTTCTGCAACTGAACGTAATTATGACGTGGGTAATCGGGAGTTATTGGCCATGAAGTGGGCCTTTGAAGAGTGGAGACATTGGCTGGAAGGAGCCAAACATCAGGTGGTGGTCCTCACGGACCATAAGAAAATGGTTTATCTCGAATCAGCCAAGAGACTTAATCCTAGACAGGCCAGGTGGGCCTTGTTTTTCACACGTTTTAATTTTGTGGTTTCTTTTCTTCCTGGCACTAAGAATGTCAAGGCGGATGCCCTCTCGAGGAGTTTCTTTGCAGATTCTCCTGAGTTATCTGATCCTGCTGTTATTTTGAAAGAGGGTGTGGTTCTTTCCGCCATTTCGCCCAATTTGAGACTGGCTCTGGAAGGGTGTCAGGAGGATAAACCTGAGCGCTGCCCTGTTGGGAAGTTGTTTGTCCCAGACCAGTGGAAGAAGAGTGTGATGTCTGAGATTCATTGTTCCGCGTTGGCTGGTCATCCCGGGATTTTTGGTACCAGAGACTTGGTGAGTCGCTTCTTTTGGTGGCCTACTTTGTCTCGTGACGTCAGGGACTTTGTGCAGTCCTGTGGGACTTGCTCTCGCTCCAAGCCTTGCTCTCGTTCTAGTGGTTTGTTAATGCCATTACCTGTGCCCAAGAGGCCATGGACCCATATCTCTATGGATTTTATTTCCGACCTCCCTGTTTCTCAGAGAATGACCGTTATCTGGGTAGTCTGTGATAGGTTTTCCAAGATGATACATCTTGTGCCATTACCTAAGTTACCTTCCTCCTCCGAATTGGTGCCTTTGTTCCTTCAGCACGTGGTTCGGTTACATGGCATTCCCGAGAACATTGTGTCTGACAGAGGAGTCCAGTTTGTTTCCAGATTTTGGAGGACATTTTGTTCTAAACTTGGTGTTCAATTATCTTTCTCCTCTGCTTTTCATCCTCAGACCAATGGACAAACCGAGAATACAAACCAGACCTTGGAGACTTATTTGAGATGTTTTGTGTCTGCTGATCAAGATGATTGGGTCTCTTTTTTGCCTTTGGCTGAGTTTGCTCTTAATAATAGGGCTAGCTCTGCCACCTTGATGTCTCCATTTTTCTGCAATTTTGGGTTTCACCCTCAATTTTCTTCGGGACAGGCGGAGGCTTCTGTCTGTCCGGGTGTTGACTCTGTTGTGGAGCGAATGCAGCAGATTTGGGACCAGGTAGTGGAGAGGTTGTCTCTCTCTCAGGAGAAGGCCCAACAGTTTGCCAACCGGCATAGGACTGATGGTCCTCGGTTTAAAGTGGGGGACTTGGTTTGGTTGTCCTCAAGAAATATCCCTATGAGGGTTGCATCTCCAATGTTTAAGCCTAGGTTCATTGGACCTTATAAGATCATGGAGATTCCTAATCCTGTTTCCTTCCGTTTGCTTCTTCCAGGGACATTTAAGATCCATAATGTGTTCCACAAGTCCTTATTGAAGAGGTTTGTCGAGCCAGTGGTTCCTATGGCTGCGCCTCCTGACCCTGTTTTGGTTGAGGGCAATCTGGAGTATGTGGTTGAGAAAATATTGGATTCTCATTTTTCTAGATAGAAACTCTAGTATTTGGTTAACTGGAGAGGTTATGGTCAGGAGGACAATTCTTGGGTGTTTGCTTCGGACATCCATGCTAGGAGACTGATCCGTGCCTATCACCGAGCTCATCCTGATCGACCTGGCTGCACAAGTGAGGGTTCGGTGACCCCTCCTCAAGGGGGGGGGTACTGTTATGAATGTGCTAGAGATGGTTTCTGAGCAGAGGCTCCCTCTGGTGGTTACAGACAGTTCTGAACCTTTCAGCGAGGATTGGCAATGTGGGATCACGGACTGGTCTGATATAAGGGAGGTTCCCTCCCATGATGGTTGCCGGTAATCAATTGTTCTTGTCTCAATTGTGGTTCCTGGTTCATTTGGAAGTTTGCTGAGTCTTGCCTGCATCTTCTGCTATCAGATAAGATATTTTCTGCTTTTATTTTTGTGCTTGCTATTTGCATTGTTTTCTGCACATTTGTGGAGGACAGCCGGGTCCCCTCCTGGGGCCTGAGCTCCTCACAGTTTGTCTGTAGCCTCTGTTGTTTTTTCATTTGCTTTTTCCTGCTTTTTCAGTGGCTGCAGCTTGGTTTTGTTCACACTGAGATCTGATTTAGTGGGTGGCGAGATCGTGTGATCTCAGTATTTTTGTAATCAGAATTGTTGGATTTTTGTAGGGTTATCTGGGTTGCAGAAAGTAATGTCTCCTGTCCTTTCCTATTTAGTCAGCTTGTGGCCCCAGCGTTTGCTCAATCTGTTTTCTGCCTGCGTTTGTGTTTTCATCTTGTCTAACCGCCATTATATGTTTGGGGGCTGCCTATTCCTTTGGGGCTCTACTCCGGGGCAGTTAGCTTTCCTGTTTCTATCTTTAGGTATAGCTAGCTCTCTGGCTGTGACGAGGCGTCTAGGATCAACGTAGGAACGCTCCACGGCTACCTCTAGTTGCGTGGTTAGTTCAGGTTTCTGCAACCCATTAGTTACCAACATCTCAGGTGTTCGGCTGCACTGCTGTTGTTCCTGTCCTCCTCAGCTACCGTACATAACACTTCAGCTGGCGCTGAATGGTAGGATATAAGTGGCCTGAGTTCCCAGCAGCCTTGACGGTTGTCAATTGTTCCTTCTGGTCTTGCTTGAAGCACTGCTAGTTTCCTGCTCTTCCTCAGATAAGTGTTTGCTGTTTTTTTTCCTCTGTTTGATTTTCTCTGCTGGTTTGCTGCTTGCAGTGGACTGCAGCCTGTCCCCTTTTGGGGGTCTGGCGCTGCAATTGTGCTCCGTTTCTGTCTGCACTTTTGCTTTGCTCCTTTGTTACTTTTTATTTGCTGAATAGCGTTTTGTTACACCAGAGATCTGATTTAGGTGGATGAGATCGTGTGATCTCAGTTTTTTTGGCAATCAGAAGTGTTGGTATTTTTGTTAGGGTTTTTGTTGGATTGCAGTCAGAATTCTTTCCTGTACTTTTCTGCTAGACAGATTGGGCCCCAGCGTTTGCTCATTCTAGTTTTTGTCTGTGTCCGTGCTTTCTTCTTGTCTAACTGCCATTACATGCTTGGGGGCTTCCTATTTTCTTTGGGGATCTGCTCCGGGGCAGATAGCTTTCATCTTTCTGCCTTTAGGGGTAGTTATCTCTCAGGCTGTGACGAGGCATCTAGGATCACCGTAGGAACGCTCCACGGCTTCTTCTAGTTGTGTGGTTAGTTCAGGTTACTGCAATCCAATAGGTTCCAGCCTCTCTGTGTATTACCGCTTTTGCTATTTTTTTGCTATTTCTCCTCAGTTACCGAAACATAACAGAGCAGGTTAGGGTTAGAACTGGTAGAACAGGGGATATGGATTGGCAGGATTTTAATGCTCCCAGAAATAGTATGAATTTATTTTTTTCTGCAGCACAGATATAGTGATGTACTAGTCACATTTCATACTAAATATCCTGATAAATAATTTATTCAGGTTGTTACAGTTTTTTTTCAATGCATGCACAAAAAAAATGTATTTCATACTAAAAAATAGTTTTTACATTTTTATGAAA